>OX451739.1:319059768-319072268 GCA_948472305.1 Vicia faba | reverse complement strand
ACAACAATAACAACAACAACAACAACGTCAAATAAACAACAACAACAACAACAACGTCAAATAAACAACAACAACGTCAAATAAACAACAACAACAACGTCAACAACAACAACAACAACAACGTCAAATAAACAACAACAAGAACTATGTCAACAACAACAACAACGTCAAATAAACAACAACAACAACAACGTCAACAACAACAACAACGTCAAATAAACAACAACCACAACAACGTCAAATAAACAACAACAACACCGTCAAGTAAACAACAACAACAACAACGTCAAATAAACAACAACAACAACAACAACGTCAAATAAATAACAACAACAATAACAACAACGTCAAATAAACAACAACAACAACAACAACAACAATAACAACAACAACAACAACGTGAAATAAACAAGAGTAACAACAATGTCAACAACATTAACAACGTCAAATAAACAACAACAACAACAACAATAACAACGTTAAATAAACAACAACAACAACAACGTCAACAACAACAACAACAACGTAAATTAAACAACAACAACAACGTCAAATAAACAACAACAACAACAACAACAACAACGTCAAATAAACAACAGCAACAACAACGTCAAATAAACAACAACAATAACAACAACGTCAAATAAGCAACAACAACAAATACAACAACAACAATAACGTCAAATAACAAAAACAACGTCTAATAAACAACAATAACAACGTCAAATAAACAACAACAACAACAACAACAACATCAAATAAACAACAACAACAACAACGTCAAATAAACAACAACAACAACAATGTCAACAACAACGTCAAATAAACAACAACAACGTCAAATAAACAACAATAACAACGTCAAATAAACAACAACAACAACAACAACAAATAAACAACAACAACAACAATAACGTCAAATAAACAACAACAACAACATCAACAACAACGTCAAATAAACAACAACAACAACGTCAACAACAACAACTACGTGAAATAAACAACAACAACAATGTCAAATAAACAACAACAACACCGTCAAATAAACAACAACAACAACAACAACGTCAAATAAACAACAACAACAACAACAACAACGTCAAATAAATAACAACAACAATAACAACAACGTCAAATAAACAACAACAACAACAAGAACAATAACAACAACAACAACAACAACGTGAAATAAACAAGAGTAACAACAATGTCAACAACATTAACAACGTCAAATAAACAACAACAACAACAACAACAACGTTAAATAAACAACAACAACAACAACGTCAACAACAACAACAACAACGTAAATTAAACAACAATAACAACGTCAAATAAACAACAACAACAACAACAACGTCAAATAAACAACAGCAACAACAACGTCAAATAAACAACAACAATAACAACAACGTCAAATAAGCAACAACAACAAATACAACAACAACAATAACGTCAAATAACAAAAACAACGTCTAATAAACAACAATAACAACGTCAAATAAACAACAACAACAACAACATCAAATAAACAACAACAACAACAACGTCAAATAAACAACAACAACAATAATGTCAACAACAACGTCAAATAAACAACAACAACAACGTCAAATAAACAACAATAACAACGTCAAATAAACAACAACAACAACAACAACAAATAAACAACAACAACAACAACAATAACGTCAAATAAACAACAACAACAACAACATCAACAACAACGTCAAATAAACAACAACAACAACGTCAACAACAACAACTACGTGAAATAAACAACAACAACAATGTCAAATAAACAACAACAACAACAATGTCAACAACAACAACATGAAATAAACAACAACAACGTCAAATAAACAACAACAATTAAAACAACGTCAAATAAACAACAACAACAACAACAACAACGTCAAATAAACAACAACACCAACAACGTCAACAACAACAACAATGTCAAATAAACAACAACAATAACAACGTCAATAACAACAACAATGTCAAATAAACAACAACAACAACAACAACGTCAAATAAACAACGTCAACAACAACAACAACGTCAAATAAACAACAACAACAACATCAAATAAACAACAACAACAACGTCAAATAAACAACAAAAACAACGACAACAACAACGTCAAATAAACAACAACAACAACAACGTCAAATAAATAACAACAACAACAACGTCAAATAAACAACAAAAACAACAACAACAATAACAACAACAACAACAACGTCAAATAAACAACAACAACAACAACGTCAAATAAACAACAACAACGTCAAATAAACAACAACAACAACGTCAACAACAACAACAACAACGTCAAATAAACAACAACAAGAACTATGTCAACAACAACAACAACGTCAAATAAACAACAACAACAACAACAACGTCAACAACAACAACAACGTCAAATAAACAACAACCACAACAACGTCAAATAAACAACAACAACACCGTCAAGTAAACAACAACAACAACAACAACGTCAAATAAATAACAACAACAATAACAACAACGTCAAATAAACAACAACAACAACAACAACAACAACAATAACAACAACAACAACAACAACGTGAAATAAACAAGAGTAACAACAATGTCAACAACATTAACAACGTCAAATAAACAACAACAACAACAACAATAACAACGTTAAATAAACAACAACAACAACAACGTCAACAACAACAACAACAACGTAAATTAAACAACAACAACAACGTAAAATAAACAACAACAACAACAACGTCAAATAAACAACAGCAACAACAACGTCAAATAAACAACAACAATAACAACAACGTCAAATAAGCAACAACAACAAATACAACAACAACAATAACGTCAAATAACAAAAACAACGTCTAATAAACAACAATAACAACGTCAAATAAACAACAACAACAACAACAACAACATCAAATAAACAACAACAACAACAACGTCAAATAAACAACAACAACAATAATGTCAACAACAACGTCAAATAAACAACAACAACGTCAAATAAACAACAATAACAACGTCAAATAAACAACAACAACAACAACAACAAATAAACAACAACAACAACAACAATAACGTCAAATAAACAACAACAACAACATCAACAACAACGTCAAATAAACAACAACAACAACGTCAACAACAACAACTACGTGAAATAAACAACAACAACAATGTCAAATAAACAACAACAACAACGTCAAATAAACAACAACAACAACAACTACAACGTCAAATAAACAACAACACCAACAACGTCAACAACAACAACAATGTCAAATAAACAACAACAATAACAACGTCAACAACAACAACAATGTCAAATAAACAACAACAACAACAACGTCAAATAAACAACGTCAACAACAACAACAACGTCAAATAAACAACAACAACAACATCAAATAAACAACAACAACAACAACGTCAAATAAACAACAAAAACAACGACAACAACAACGTCAAATAAACAACAACAACAACGTCAAATAAATAACAACAACAACAACGTCAAATAAACAACAAAAACAACAACAACAATAACAACAACAACAACAACGTCAAATAAACAACAACAACAACAACAACGTCAAATAAACAACAACAACGTCAAATAAACAACAACAAAAACAACAACTACATCAACAACAACAAAACGTCAAATAAACAACAACAACAACAACAACAACGTCAACAACAATAACTACGTCAAATAAACAACAACAACAACGTCAAAAAAACAATAACAACAACAACAACGTCAACAACAACAACGTCAAATAAACAACAACAACAACAACGTCAAATAAACAACAACAACAACGTCAAATAAACAACGATAACAATAACAACAACGTCAAATAAACAACAACAACAACAACAACGTCAAATAAACAACAACAACAACAACAACATCAAATAAACAACAACAACAACAACAACAACAACGTCAAATAAACAACAAAAACAACGACAACAACAACGTCAAATAAACAACAACAACAACAACGTCAACTAAACAACAAGAACAACAACAACATCAAATAAACAACAACCACAACAAAAACGTCAAATAAACAACAACAACAACAACAACAACGTCAAATAAATAACAAACACAACAACAACAATGTCACCAACATTAACAACGTCAAATAAACAACAACAATAACAACGTCAAATAAACAAAAACAACAACAACGTCAACAACAACAACATCAAATAAACAACAACAACAACATTAACAAGGTTAAAAATAACAACAACAATAACGTCAAATAAACAACAACAATAACAACAACGTCAAATAAACAACAACAACAACAACAACAAATACAACAACAACAACATCAAATAACAACAACAACGTCAAATAAACAACAACAACAACGTCAAATAAACAACAACAACAACGTCAAATAAACAACAACAACAACAACGTCAAATAAATAACAACAACAACAACGTCAAATAAACAACAACAACAACGTCAAATAAATAACAACAACAACAACAACGTCAAATAAATAACAACAACAACAACAACTCCAAATAACAAAAACAACGTCAAATAAACAACAATACCAACGTCAAATAAACAACAACAACAACAATAACAACATCAAATAAACAACAACAACAACAACGTCAAATAAACAACAACAACAACAATGTCAACAACAATGTCAAATAAACAACAACAACAATGTCAAATAAACAACAACAACTAAAACAATGTCAAATAAACAACAACAATAACAACAACGTCAAATAAACAACAACACCAACAACGTCAACAACAACAACAACAACAACAATGTCAAATAAACAACAACAACAGCAACAACGTCAACAATAACAACAATGTCAAATAAACAACAACAACAATGTCAAATAAACAACAACAACAATGTCAAATAAACAACAACAACAACAATGTCAACAACAACAACGTTAAATAAACAACAACAACAACGTCAAATAAACAACAACGTCAACAACATCAACAACGTCAAATAAACAACAACAACAACAACAACTATGTCAACAACAACGACAATGTCAAATAAACAACAACAACAACGTCAACAACAACTACGTCAAATAAACAACAACAACAACAATGTCAAATAAACAACAACAACAACACCGTCAAATAAACAACAACAACAACGTCAAATAAACAACAACAACAACAACAACGTTAACAACAACAACAACGTCAAATAAACAACAACAACAACAACAACATCAACAACAATAACAGCAACGTCAAATAAACAACAACAACAACGTCAAATAAACAATAACAACAACAATGTCAAATAAACGACAACAACGTCAAATAAACAACAACAACAACAACGTCAAATAAACAACAACAACAACAACAACAACAACAACAACGTCAAATAAACAACAACAACAACAACAACAACGTCAAATAAATAACAACAACAATAACAACAACGTCAAATAAACAACAACAACAACAAGAACAATAACAACAACAACAACAACAACGTGAAATAAACAAGAGTAACAACAATGTCAACAACATTAACAACGTCAAATAAACAACAACAACAACAACAACAACGTTAAATAAACAACAACAACAACAACGTCAACAACAACAACAACGTAAATTAAACAACAATAACAACGTCAAATAAACAACAACAACAACAACAACGTCAAATAAACAACAGCAACAACAACGTCAAATAAACAACAACAATAACAACAACGTCAAATAAGCAACAACAACAAATACAACAACAACAATAACGTCAAATAACAAAAACAACGTCTAATAAACAACAATAACAACGTCAAATAAACAACAACAACAACAACATCAAATAAACAACAACAACAACAACGTCAAATAAACAACAACAACAATAATGTCAACAACAACGTCAAATAAACAACAACAACAACGTCAAATAAACAACAATAACAACGTCAAATAAACAACAACAACAACAACAACAAATAAACAACAACAACAACAACAATAACGTCAAATAAACAACAACAACAACAACATCAACAACAACGTCAAATAAACAACAACAACAACGTCAACAACAACAACTACGTGAAATAAACAACAACAACAATGTCAAATAAACAACAACAACAACAATGTCAACAACAACAACATGAAATAAACAACAACAACGTCAAATAAACAACAACAATTAAAACAACGTCAAATAAACAACAACAACAACAACAACAACGTCAAATAAACAACAACACCAACAACGTCAACAACAACAACAATGTCAAATAAACAACAACAATAACAACGTCAACAACAACAACAATGTCAAATAAACAACAACAACAACAACAACGTCAAATAAACAACGTCAACAACAACAACAACGTCAAATAAACAACAACAACAACATCAAATAAACAACAACAACAACGTCAAATAAACAACAAAAACAACGACAACAACAACGTCAAATAAACAACAACAACAACAACGTCAAATAAATAACAACAACAACAACGTCAAATAAACAACAAAAACAACAACAACAATAACAACAACAACAACAACGTCAAATAAACAACAACAACAACAACGTCAAATAAACAACAACAACGTCAAATAAACAACAACAACAACGTCAACAACAACAACAACAACGTCAAATAAACAACAACAAGAACTATGTCAACAACAACAACAACGTCAAATAAACAACAACAACAACAACAACGTCAACAACAACAACAACGTCAAATAAACAACAACCACAACAACGTCAAATAAACAACAACAACACCGTCAAGTAAACAACAACAACAACAACAACGTCAAATAAATAACAACAACAATAACAACAACGTCAAATAAACAACAACAACAACAACAACAACAACAATAACAACAACAACAACAACAACGTGAAATAAACAAGAGTAACAACAATGTCAACAACATTAACAACGTCAAATAAACAACAACAACAACAACAATAACAACGTTAAATAAACAACAACAACAACAACGTCAACAACAACAACAACAACGTAAATTAAACAACAACAACAACGTAAAATAAACAACAACAACAACAACGTCAAATAAACAACAGCAACAACAACGTCAAATAAACAACAACAATAACAACAACGTCAAATAAGCAACAACAACAAATACAACAACAACAATAACGTCAAATAACAAAAACAACGTCTAATAAACAACAATAACAACGTCAAATAAACAACAACAACAACAACAACAACATCAAATAAACAACAACAACAACAACGTCAAATAAACAACAACAACAATAATGTCAACAACAACGTCAAATAAACAACAACAACGTCAAATAAACAACAATAACAACGTCAAATAAACAACAACAACAACAACAACAAATAAACAACAACAACAACAACAATAACGTCAAATAAACAACAACAACAACATCAACAACAACGTCAAATAAACAACAACAACAACGTCAACAACAACAACTACGTGAAATAAACAACAACAACAATGTCAAATAAACAACAACAACAACGTCAAATAAACAACAACAACAACAACTACAACGTCAAATAAACAACAACACCAACAACGTCAACAACAACAACAATGTCAAATAAACAACAACAATAACAACGTCAACAACAACAACAATGTCAAATAAACAACAACAACAACAACGTCAAATAAACAACGTCAACAACAACAACAACGTCAAATAAACAACAACAACAACATCAAATAAACAACAACAACAACAACGTCAAATAAACAACAAAAACAACGACAACAACAACGTCAAATAAACAACAACAACAACGTCAAATAAATAACAACAACAACAACGTCAAATAAACAACAAAAACAACAACAACAATAACAACAACAACAACAACGTCAAATAAACAACAACAACAACAACAACGTCAAATAAACAACAACAACGTCAAATAAACAACAACAAAAACAACAACTACATCAACAACAACAAAACGTCAAATAAACAACAACAACAACAACAACAACGTCAACAACAATAACTACGTCAAATAAACAACAACAACAACGTCAAAAAAACAATAACAACAACAACAACGTCAACAACAACAACGTCAAATAAACAACAACAACAACAACGTCAAATAAACAACAACAACAACGTCAAATAAACAACGATAACAATAACAACAACGTCAAATAAACAACAACAACAACAACAACGTCAAATAAACAACAACAACAACAACAACATCAAATAAACAACAACAACAACAACAACAACAACGTCAAATAAACAACAAAAACAACGACAACAACAACGTCAAATAAACAACAACAACAACAACGTCAACTAAACAACAAGAACAACAACAACATCAAATAAACAACAACCACAACAAAAACGTCAAATAAACAACAACAACAACAACAACAACGTCAAATAAATAACAAACACAACAACAACAATGTCACCAACATTAACAACGTCAAATAAACAACAACAATAACAACGTCAAATAAACAAAAACAACAACAACGTCAACAACAACAACATCAAATAAACAACAACAACAACATTAACAAGGTTAAAAATAACAACAACAATAACGTCAAATAAACAACAACAATAACAACAACGTCAAATAAACAACAACAACAACAACAACAAATACAACAACAACAACATCAAATAACAACAACAACGTCAAATAAACAACAACAACAACGTCAAATAAACAACAACAACAACGTCAAATAAACAACAACAACAACAACGTCAAATAAATAACAACAACAACAACGTCAAATAAACAACAACAACAACGTCAAATAAATAACAACAACAACAACAACGTCAAATAAATAACAACAACAACAACAACTCCAAATAACAAAAACAACGTCAAATAAACAACAATACCAACGTCAAATAAACAACAACAACAACAATAACAACATCAAATAAACAACAACAACAACAACGTCAAATAAACAACAACAACAACAATGTCAACAACAATGTCAAATAAACAACAACAACAATGTCAAATAAACAACAACAACTAAAACAATGTCAAATAAACAACAACAATAACAACAACGTCAAATAAACAACAACACCAACAACGTCAACAACAACAACAACAACAACAATGTCAAATAAACAACAACAACAGCAACAACGTCAACAATAACAACAATGTCAAATAAACAACAACAACAATGTCAAATAAACAACAACAACAATGTCAAATAAACAACAACAACAACAATGTCAACAACAACAACGTTAAATAAACAACAACAACAACGTCAAATAAACAACAACGTCAACAACATCAACAACGTCAAATAAACAACAACAACAACAACAACTATGTCAACAACAACGACAATGTCAAATAAACAACAACAACAACGTCAACAACAACTACGTCAAATAAACAACAACAACAACAATGTCAAATAAACAACAACAACAACACCGTCAAATAAACAACAACAACAACGTCAAATAAACAACAACAACAACAACAACGTTAACAACAACAACAACGTCAAATAAACAACAACAACAACAACAACATCAACAACAATAACAGCAACGTCAAATAAACAACAACAACAACGTCAAATAAACAATAACAACAACAATGTCAAATAAACGACAACAACGTCAAATAAACAACAACAACAACAACGTCAAATAAACAACAACAACAACAATAACAACAACAACAACGTCAAATAAATAACAACAACAACAACGTCAAATATACAACGTCAACAACAACAACAACGTCAAATAAACAACAACACCAACAACGTCAACAACAACAACAACAACAACAATGTCAAGTAAACAACAACAATAATAATGCCAAATAAACAACAACAACAACAACGTCAAATAAACAACAACAACAACAACAACATCAAATAAACAACAACAACAACAACGTCAAATAAACAACAACAACAATAATGTCAACAACAACGTCAAATAAACAACAACAACAACGTCAAATAAACAACAATAACAACGTCAAATAAACAACAACAACAACAACAACAAATAAACAACAACAACAACAACAATAACGTCAAATAAACAACAACAACAACAATGTCAAATAAACAACAACAGCAACAATGTCAACAACAACAACATGAAATAAACAACAACAACGTCAAATAAACAACAACAATTAAAACAACGTCAAATAAACAACAACAACAACAACAACGTCAAATAAACAACAACACCAACAACGTCAACAACAACAACAATGTCAAATAAACAACAACAATAACAACGTCAACAACAACAACAATGTCAAATAAACAACAACAACAACAACGTCAAATAAACAACGTCAACAACAACAACAACGTCAAATAAACAACAACAACAACATCAAATAAACAACAACAACAACGTCAAATAAACAACAAAAACAACGACAACAACAACGTCAAATAAACAACAACAACAACAACGTCAAATAAATAACAACAACAACAACGTCAAATAAACAACAAAAACAACAACAACAATAACAACAACAACAACGTCAAATAAACAACAACAACAACAACAACGTCAAATAAACAACAACAACGTCAAATAAACAACAACAACAACGTCAACAACAACAACAACAACGTCAAATAAACAACAACAAGAACTATGTCAACAACAACAACAACGTCAAATAAACAACAACAACAACAACGTCAACAACAACAACAACGTCAAATAAACAACAACCACAACAACGTCAAATAAACAACAACAACACCGTCAAGTAAACAACAACAACAACAACAACGTCAAATAAACAACAACAACAACAACGTCAAATAAATAACAACAACAATAACAACAACGTCAAATAAACAACAACAACAACAACAACAACAATAACAACAACAACAACAACAACAACGTGAAATAAACAAGAGTAACAACAATGTCAACAACATTAACAACGTCAAATAAACAACAACAACAACAACAATAACAACGTTAAATAAACAACAACAACAACAACAACGTCAACAACAACAACAACAACGTAAATTAAACAACAACAACAACGTCAAATAAACAACAACAACAACAACAACAACAACGTCAAATAAACAACAGCAACAACAACGTCAAATAAACAACAACAATAACAACAACGTCAAATAAGCAACAACAACAAATACAACAACAACAATAACGTCAAATAACAAAAACAACGTCTAATAAACAACAATAACAACGTCAAATAAACAACAACAACAACAACAACAACATCAAATAAACAACAACAACAACAACGTCAAATAAACAACAACAACAATAATGTCAACAACAACGTCAAATAAACAACAACAACGTCAAATAAACAACAATAACAACGTCAAATAAACAACAACAACAACAACAACAAATAAACAACAACAACAACAACAATAACGTCAAATAAACAACCACAACAACATCAACAACAACGTCAAATAAACAACAACAACAACGTCAACAACAACAACTACGTGAAATAAACAACAACAACAATGTCAAATAAACAACAACAACACCGTCAAATAAACAACAACAACAACAACAACAACGTCAAATAAACAACAACAACAACAACAACGTCAAATAAATAACAACAACAATAACAACAACGTCAAATAAACAACAACAACAACAAGAACAATAACAACAACAACAACAACAACGTGAAATAAACAAGAGTAACAACAATGTCAACAACATTAACAACGTCAAATAAACAACAACAACAACAACAACGTTAAATAAACAACAACAACAACAACGTCAACAACAACAACAACAACGTAAATTAAACAACGACAACAACGTCAAATAAACAACAACAACAACAACAACGTCAAATAAACAACAGCAACAACAACGTCAAATAAACAACAACAATAACAACAACGTCAAATAAGCAACAACAACAAATACAACAACAACAATAACGTCAAATAACAAAAACAACGTCTAATAAACAACAATAACAACGTCAAATAAACAACAACAACAACAACATCAAATAAACAACAACAACAACGTCAAATAAACAACAACAACAATAATGTCAACAACAACGTCAAATAAACAACAACAACAACGTCAAATAAACAACAATAACAACGTCAAATAAACAACAACAACAACAACAACAAATAAACAACAACAACAACAATAACGTCAAATAAACAACAACAACAACAACATCAACAACAACGTCAAATAAACAACAACAACAACGTCAACAACAACAACTACGTGAAATAAACAACAACAACAATGTCAAATAAACAACAACAACAACAATGTCAACAACAACAACATGAAATAAACAACAACAACGTCAAATAAACAACAACAATTAAAACAACGTCAAATAAA
>OX451739.1:319004768-319057268 GCA_948472305.1 Vicia faba | reverse complement strand
TCAAATAAACAACAACAACAACGTCAAATAAATAACAACAACAACAACGTCAAATAAATAACAACAACAACAACAACTCCAAATAACAAAAACAACGTCAAATAAACAACAATACCAACGTCAAATAAACAACAACAACAACAATAACAACATCAAATAAACAACAACAACAACAACGTCAAATAAACAACAACAACAACAATGTCAACAACAATGTCAACAACAATGTCAAATAAACAACAACAACAATGTCAAATAAACAACAACAACTAAAACAATGTCAAATAAACAACAACAATAACAACAACGTCAAATAAACAACAACACCAACAACGTCAACAACAACAACAACAACAACAACAATGTCAAATAAACAACAACAACAGCAACAACGTCAACAATAACAACAATGTCAAATAAACAACAACAACAATGTCAAATAAACAACAACAACAATGTCAAATAAACAACAACAACAACAATGTCAACAACAACAACGTTAAATAAACAACAACAACAACGTCAAATAAACAACAACGTCAACAACATCAACAACGTCAAATAAACAACAACAACAACAACTATGTCAACAACAACGACAATGTCAAATAAACAACAACAACAACGTCAACAACAACTACGTCAAATAAACAACAACAACAACAACAACGTCAAATAAACAACAACAACAACAACACCGTCAAATAAACAACAACAACAACGTCAAATAAACAACAACAACAACGTTAAATAAACAACAACAACAACAACAACGTCAACAACAACAACAACGTCAAATAAACAACAACAACAACATCAACAACAATAACAGCAACGTCAAATAAACAACAACAACAACGTCAAATAAACAATAACAACAACAATGTCAAATAAACGACAACAACGTCAAATAAACAACAACAACAACAACGTCAAATAAACAAGAACAACAACAATAACAACAACAACAACGTCAAATAAATAACAACAACAACAACGTCAAATATACAACGTCAACAACAACAACAACGTCAAATAAACAACAACACCAACAACGTCAACAACAACAACAACAACAACAATGTCAAGTAAACAACAACAATAATAATGTCAAATAAACAACAACAACAACAACGTCAAATAAACAACAACAACAACAACTACAACGTCAAATAAACAACAACACCAACAACGTCAACAACAACAACAATGTCAAATAAACAACAACAATAACAACGTCAACAACAACAACAATGTCAAATAAACAACAACAACAACAACGTCAAATAAACAACGTCAACAACAACAACAACGTCAAATAAACAACAACAACAACATCAAATAAACAACAACAACAACAACGTCAAATAAACAACAAAAACAACGACAACAACAACGTCAAATAAACAACAACAACAACAACGTCAAATAAATAACAACAACAACAACGTCAAATAAACAACAAAAACAACAACAACAATAACAACAACAACAACAACGTCAAATAAACAACAACAACAACAACAATGTCAAATAAACAACAACAACGTCAAATAAACAACAACAAAAACAACAACTACATCAACAACAACAAAAACGTCAAATAAACAACAACAACAACAACAACAACGTCAACAACAATAACTACGTCAAATAAACAACAACAACAACGTCAAAAAAACAATAACAACAACAACAATGTCAACAACAACAACGTCAAATAAACAACAACAACAACGTCAAATAAACAACAACAACAACGTCAAATAAACAACGATAACAACAACAACAACGTCAAATAAACAACAACAACAACAACGTCAAATAAACAACAACAACAACAACAACATCAAATAAACAACAACAACAACAACAACAACGTCAAATAAACAACAAAAACAACGACAACAACAACGTCAAATAAACAACAACAACAACAACGTCAACTAAACAACAAGAACAACAACAACATCAAATAAACAACAACCACAACAAAAACGTCAAATAAACAACAACAACAACGTCAAATAAACAACAACAACAACGTCAAATAAATAACAACAACAACAACAACGTCAAATAAATAACAACAACAACAACAACTCCAAATAACAAAAACAACGTCAAATAAACAACAATACCAACGTCAAATAAACAACAACAACAACAATAACAACATCAAATAAACAACAACAACAACAACGTCGAATAAACAACAACAACAACAATGTCAACAACAATGTCAAATATACAACAACAACAATGTCAAATAAACAACAACAACTAAAACAATGTCAAATAAACAACAACAATAACAACAACGTCAAATAAACAACAACACCAACAACGTCAACAACAACAACAACAACAACAATGTCAAATAAACAACAACAACAGCAACAACGTCAACAATAACAACAATGTCAAATAAACAACAACAACAATGTCAAATAAACAACAACAACAATGTCAAATAAACAACAACAACAACAATGTCAACAACAACAACGTTAAATAAACAACAACAACAACGTCAAATAAACAACAACGTCAACAACATCAACAACGTCAAATAAACAACAACAACAACAACAACTATGTCAACAACAACGACAATGTCAAATAAACAACAACAACAACGTCAACAACAACTACGTCAAATAAACAACAACAACAACAACAACAACGTCAAATAAACAACAACAACAACAACATCGTCAAATAAACAACAACAACAACGTCAAATAAACAACAACAACAACGTCAAATAAACAACAACAACAACAACAACGTCAACAACAACAACAACGTCAAATAAACAACAACAACAACAACATCAACAACAATAACAGCAACGTCAAATAAACAACAACAACAACGTCAAATAAACAATAACAACAACAATGTCAAATAAACGACAACAACGTCAAATAAACCACAATAACAACAACGTCAAATAAACAACAACAACAACAATAACAACAACAACAACGTCAAATAAATAACAACAACAACAACGTCAAATATACAACGTCAACAACAACAACAACGTCAAATAAACAACAACACCAACAACGTCAACAACAACAACAACAACAACAATGTCAAGTAAACAACAACAATAATAATGTCAAATAAACAACAACAACAACAACGTCAAATAAACAACAACAACAACAACGTCAACAACAACAACAACGTCAAATAAACAACAACAACAACAACAACGTCAAATAAACAACAACAACACCGTCAAATAAACAAAAACAACAACAACAACAACGTCAAATAAACAACAATGTCAAATAAACAACAACAACAACAATGTCAAATAAATAACAACAACAATAACAACAACGTGAAATAAACAACAACAACTATGTCAACAACAACAACAACATCAAATAAACAACAACAACAACAACGTCAACCACAACAACAACGTCAAATAAACAACAACAACAATAACAACGTCAAATAAACAACAACAATAACACCGTCAAATAAACAACAACAACAACAACGTCAAATAAACAACAACAACAACAACAACGAAAAATAAACAACAACAACAACATCAACAACAACAAAAACGTCAAATAAACAACAACAACAACGTCAACAACAACAACTACGTCAAATAAACAATAACAAAAACGTCAAATAAACAACAACAAGAACAATGTCAATAACAACAACGTCAAATAAACAACAACAACAACAACAACGTCAAATAAAAAACAACAACAACAACGTCAAATAAACAACAACACCAACAACGTCAACAACAACAACAACAACAATGTCAAATAAACAACAACAATAACAACGTCAACAACAACAAAAACGTCAAATAAACAACAACAACGTCAACAACAACAACTACGTCAAATAAACAACAACAACTACGTCAAATAAACAATAACAACAACAACAACGTCAACAACAACAACGTCAAATAAACAACAACAACAACAACAACGTCAAATAAACAACAGCAACAATGTCAAATAAACAACAACAACAACAACAACTTCAAATAAACAACAACAACAACGTCAACAACAACAACAACAATGTCAAATAAACAACTACAACAACAACACCCTCAACAACAACAACAATGTCAAATAAACAATAACAACGTCAAATAAACAACAACGTCAACAACAACAACAACGTCAAATAAACAACAACAACAACAACAACACCGCCAAATAAACAACAACAACAACAACAACGTCAAATAAACAACAACAACAACAACGTCAAATAAACAACAACAACAACGTCAAATAAACAACAACAACAACAACGTCAAATAAACAACAACAATAACAACAACGTCAACAACAACAACAACGTCAACTAAACAACTACAACAACAACAACAACAAAGTCAAATAAACAACAACCACAACAACAACGTCAAATAAACAACAACAACAACAACAACAACAACGTCAAATAAACAACAAAAATAACAACAACAATCTCAACAACATTAACAACGTCAAATAAACAACAACAACACCAACGTCAAATAAACAACAACAACAACAACGTCAAATAAACAACAAAAACAAAGACAACAACAACAACAACAACAATAACAACGTTAAAAATAACAACAACAATAACGTCAAATAAACAACATCAACAACAACGTCAAATAAACAACAACAACAACAACAACAACAAATACAACAACAACAACAACAACAACAACAACAACAACAACAACGTCAAATAACAACAACAACGTCAAATAAACAACAATAACAACAACAACGTCAAATAAACATCAACAACAACGTCAAATAAACAACAACAACAACGTCAAATAAACAACAACAACAACAACAACAACAACAACATAAACAACAAAAATGTCAAATAAACAACTACGTCAATAACAACAACTACGTCAAATACATAACAACAACAACGTCAAATAAACAACAACAACAACAATGTCAACAACAACAACGTCAAATAAACAACAACAACATCAAATAAACAACAACAACTAAAACAATGTCAAATAAACAACAACAACAACAACAACGTCGAATAAACAACAACACCTACAACGTCAACAACAACAACAACAACAATGTCAATTAAACAACAACAACAACGTCAACAACAACATTGTCAAATAAACAACAACAACAACATCAAATAAACAACAACAACAACGTCAAATAAACAACAACAACAACAACGTCAAATAAACAACAACAACAACAACAACAACGTCAACACCAACAACAACAACGTCAACACCAACAACAACAACGTCAAATAAATAACAACAACAACTATGTCAACAACAACAACAACGTCAAATAAACAACAACAACAACAACGTCAACAACAACAACAACGTCAAATAAACAACAACAACAACAACGTCAAATAAACAACAACAACACCGTCAAATAAACAACAACAACAACAACGTCAAATAAACAACAACAACAACGTCAACACCAATAACAACAACGTCAAATAAACAACAACAACAACTATGTCAACAACAACAACAACGTCAAATAAACAACAACAACAACGTCAACAACAACAACAACGTCAAATAAACAAAAACAACAACAACTTGAATAAACAACAACAACACCGTCAAATAAACAACAACAACAACAACGTCAAATAAACAACAACAACAACAATGTCAACAACAACAACATCAAATAAACAACAACAACAACGTCAAATAAACAACAACAACTAAAACAACGTCAAATAAACAACAACAACAACAACAACAACGTCAAATAAACAACAACACCAACAACGTCAACAACAACAACAATGTCAAATAAACAACAACAATAACAACGTCAACAACAACAACAATGCCAAATAAACAACAACAACAACGTCAAATAAACAACGTCAACAACAACAACAACGTCAAATAAACAACAACAAGAACTATGTCAACAACAACAACAACGTCAAATAAACAACAACAACAACAACAACGTCAACAACAACAACAACGTCAAATAAACAACAACAACAACAACAACGTCAAATAAACAACAACAACACCGTCAAATAAACAACAACAACAAATAAACAACAACAACGTCAAATAAACAACAACAACAACGTCAACAACAACAACGTCAAATAAACAACAACAACAACAAGATCAACAACAACAACAACATCAAATAAACAACAACAACAACGTCAAATAAACAATAACAACAACAATGTCAAATAAACAACAACAACGTCAAATAAACAACAACAACAACAACGTCAAATAAACAACAACAACAATAACAACAACAACAACGTCAAATAAATAACAACAACAACAACGTCAAATATACAACGTCAACAACAACAACGTCAAATAAACAACAACACCAACAACGTCAACAACAACAACAACAACAACAATGTCAAATAAACAACAACAACAACAACGTCAAATAAATAACAACAGCAACGTCAAATAAACAACAACAACAACGTCAAATAAACAACAACAACAACAACGTCAACAACAACAACAACAACGTCAAATAAACAACAACAACAACAACGTCAACAACAACAACAACAACGTCAAATAAACAACAACAAGAACTATGTCAACAACAACAACAACGTCAAATAAACAACAACAACAACAACGTCACCAACAACAACAACGTCAAATAAACAACAACCACAACAACGTCAAATAAACAACAATAACACTGTCAAATAAACAACAACAACAACAACAACGTAAATTAAACAACAACAACAACGTCAAATAAACAACAGCAACAACAACGTCAAATAAACAACAACAACCACAACAACGTCAAATAAGCAACTACAACAAATACAACAACAACAATAACGTCAAATAACAAAAACAACGTCTAATAAACAACAATAACAACGTCAAATAAACAACAACAACAACAACAACAACAACATCAAATAAACAACAACAACAACAACGTCAAATAAACAACAACAACAACAACAATGTCAACAACAACGTCAAATAAACAACAACAACAACGTCAAATAAACAACAATAACAACGTCAAATAAACAACAACAACAACAACAACAAATAAACAACAACAACTAAAACAATGTCAAATAAACAACAACAATAACAACAACGTCAAATAAACAACAACACCAACAACGTCAACAACAACAACAACAACAACAACAATGTCAAATAAACAACAACAACAGCAACAACGTCAACAATAACAACAATGTCAAATAAACAACAACAACAATGTCAAATAAACAACAACAACAATGTCAAATAAACAACAACAACAACAATGTCAACAACAACAACGTTAAATAAACAACAACAACAACGTCAAATAAACAACAACGTCAACAACATCAACAACGTCAAATAAACAACAACAACAACAACAACTATGTCAACAACAACGACAATGTCAAATAAACAACAACAACAACGTCAACAACAACTACGTCAAATAAACAACAACAACAACAACAACGTCAAATAAACAACAACAACAACACCGTCAAATAAACAACAACAACAACGTCAAATAAACAACAACAACAACGTCAAATAAACAACAACAACAACAACAACGTCAAATAAACAACAACAACAACAACATCAACAACAATAACAGCAACGTCAAATAAACAACAACAACAACGTCAAATAAACAATAACAACAACAATGTCAAATAAACGACAACAACGTCAAATAAACAACAACAACAACAACGTCAAATAAACAACAACAACAACAATAACAACAACAACAACGTCAAATAAATAACAACAACAACAACGTCAAATATACAACGTCAACAACAACAACAACGTCAAATAAACAACAACACCAACAACGTCAACAACAACAACAACAACAACAATGTCAAGTAAACAACAACAATAATAATGTCAAATAAACAACAACAACAACAACGTCAAATAAACAACAACAACAACAACGTCAACAACAACAACAACGTCAAATAAACAACAACAACAACAACAACGTCAAATAAACAACAACAACACCGTCAAATAAACAAAAACAACAACAACAACAACAACGTCAAATAAACAACAATGTCAAATAAACAACAACAACAACAATGTCAAATAAATAACAACAACGTGAAATAAACAACAACAACTATGTCAACAACAACAACAACATCAAATAAACAACAACAACAACAACGTCAACCACAACAACAACGTCAAATAAACAACAACAACAATAACAACGTCAAATAAACAACAACAATAACACCGTCAAATAAACAACAACAACAACAACGTCAAATAAACAACAACAACAACAACGAAAAATAAACAACAACAACAACATCAACAACAACAAAAACGTCAAATAAACAACAACAACAACGTCAACAACAACAACTACGTCAAATAAACAATAACAAAAACGTCAAATAAACAACAACAAGAACAATGTCAATAACAACAACGTCAAATAAACAACAACAACAACAACAACAACGTCAAATAAAAAACAACAACAACAACGTCAAATAAACAACAACACCAAAACGTCAACAACAACAACAACAACAATGTCAAATAAACAACAATAACAACGTCAACAACAACAAAAACGTCAAATAAACAACAACAACGTCAACAACAACAACTACGTCAAATAAACAACAACAACTACGTCAAATAAACAATAACAACAACAACAACGTCAACAACAACAACGTCAAATAAACAACAACAACAACAACAACGTCAAATAAACAACAGCAACAATGTCAAATAAACAACAACAACAACAACAACTTCAAATAAACAACAACAACAACGTCAACAACAACAACAACAATGTCAAATAAACAACTACAACAACAACACCCTCAACAACAACAACAATGTCAAATAAACAATAACAACGTCAAATAAACAACAACGTCAACAACAACAACAACGTCAAATAAACAACAACAACAACAACAACACCGCCAAATAAACAACAACAACAACAACAACGTCAAATAAACAACAACAACAACAACGTCAAATAAACAACAACAACAACGTCAAATAAACAACAACAACAACAACGTCAAATAAACAACAACAATAACAACAACGTCAACAACAACAACAACGTCAACTAAACAACTACAACAACAACAACAACAACGTCAAATAAACAACAACCACAACAACAACGTCAAATAAACAACAACAACAACAACAACAACAACGTCAAATAAACAACAAAAATAACAATACCAATCTCAACAACATTAACAACGTCAAATAAACAACAACAACACCAACGTCAAATAAACAACAACAACAACAACAACAACGTCAAATAAACAACAAAAACAAAGACAACAACAACAACAACAACAACAACAATAACAACGTTAAAAATAACAACAACAATAACGTCAAATAAACAACATCAACAACAACGTCAAATAAACAACAACAACAACAACAACAACAACAAATACAACAACAACAACAACAACAACAACAATGTCAAATAACAACAACAACGTCAAATAAACAACAATAACAACAACAACGTCAAATAAACATCAACAACAACGTCAAATAAACAACAACAACAACAACGTCAAATAAACAACAACAACAACAACAACAACATAAACAACAAAAACGTCAAATAAACAACAACAACAACATCAAATAAACAACAACAACTAAAACAATGTCAAATAAACAACAACAACAACAACAACGTCGAATAAACAACAACACCTACAACGTCAACAACAACAACAACAACAATGTCAATTAAACAACAACAACAACGTCAACAACAACATTGTCAAATAAACAACAACAACAACATCAAATAAACAACAACAACAACGTCAAATAAACAACAACAACAACAACGTCAAATAAACAACAACAATAACAACAACGTCAACACCAACAACAACAACGTCAACACCAACAACAACAACGTCAAATAAATAACAACAACAACTATGTCAACAACAACAACAACGTCAAATAAACAACAACAACAACAACGTCAACAACAACAACAACGTCAAATAAACAACAACAACAACAACGTCAAATAAACAACAACAACACCGTCAAATAAACAACAACAACAACAACGTCAAATAAACAACAACAACAACGTCAACACCAATAACAACAACGTCAAATAAACAACAACAACAACTATGTCAACAACAACAACAACGTCAAATAAACAACAACAACAACGTCAACAACAACAACAACGTCAAATAAACAAAAACAACAACAACGTTGAATAAACAACAACAACACCGTCAAATAAACAACAACAACAACGTCAAATAAACAACAACAACAACAATGTCAACAACAACAACATCAAATAAACAACAACAACAACAACGTCAAATAAACAACAACAACTAAAACAACGTCAAATAAACAACAACAACAACAACGTCAAATAAACAACAACACCAACAACGTCAACAACAACAACAATGTCAAATAAACAACAACAATAACAACGTCAACAACAACAACAATGCCAAATAAACAACAA
Source organism: Vicia faba (assembly GCA_948472305.1). Classification (NCBI taxonomy): domain Eukaryota; kingdom Viridiplantae; phylum Streptophyta; class Magnoliopsida; order Fabales; family Fabaceae; genus Vicia; species Vicia faba. Next base: position 319,046,667 of record OX451739.1, on the reverse strand, counting down.
CAACAACGTCAAATAAACAACGTCAACAACAACAACAACGTCAAATAAACAACAACAAGAACTATGTCAACAACAACAACAACGTCAAATAAACAACAACAACAACAACAACGTCAACAACAACAACAACGTCAAATAAACAACAACAACAACAACAACGTCAAATAAACAACAACAACACCGTCAAATAAACAACAACAACAAATAAACAACAACAACGTCAAATAAACAACAACAACAACGTCAACAACAACAACGTCAAATAAACAACAACAACAACAACAAGGTCAACAACAACAACAATGTCAAATAAACAACAACAACAACGTCAAATAAACAATAACAACAACAATGTCAAATAAACAACAACAACGTCAAATAAACAACAACAACAACAACGTCAAATAAACAACAACAACAATAACAACAACAACAACGTCAAATAAATAACAACAACAACAACGTCAAATATACAACGTCAACAACAACAACGTCAAATAAACAACAACACCAACAACGTCAACAACAACAACAACAACAACAACAATGTCAAATAAACAACAACAACAACAACGTCAAATAAACAACAACAGCAACGTCAAATAAACAACAACAACAACGTCAAATAAACAACAACAACAACAACGTCAACAACAACAACAACAACGTCAAATAAACAACAACAACAACAACGTCAACAACAACAACAACAACGTCAAATAAACAACAACAAGAACTATGTCAACAACAACAACAACGTCAAATAAACAACAACAACAACAACGTCACCAACAACAACAACGTCAAATAAACAACAACCACAACAACGTCAAATAAACAACAATAACACCGTCAAATAAACAACAACAACGTAAATTAAACAACAACAACAACGTCAAATAAACAACAGCAACAACAATGTCAAATAAACAACAACAATAACAACAACGTCAAATAAGCAACTACAACAAATACAACAACAACAATAACGTCAAATAACAAAAACAACGTCTAATAAACAACAATAACAACGTCAAATAAACAACAACAACAACAACAACATCAAATAAACAACAACAACAACGTCAAATAAACAACAACAACAACAATGTCAACAACAACGTCAAATAAACAACAACAACAACGTCAAATAAACAACAATAACAACGTCAAATAAACAACAACAACAACAACAACAAATAAACAACAACAACAACAACGTCAAATAAACAACAACAACAACATCATCAACAACAACGTCAAATAAACAACAACAACAACGTCAACAACAACAACAACATCAAATAAACAACAACAACGTCAAATAAACAACAACAATTAAAACAACGTCAAATAAACAACAACAACAACAACAACAACAACAACAACAACGTCAAATAAACAACAACACCAACAACGTCAACAACAACAACAATGTCAAATAAACAACAACAATAACAACGTCAACAACAATGTCAAATAAACAACAACAACAACAACGTCAAATAAACAACGTCAACAACAACAACAACGTCAAATAAACAACAACAACAACATCAAATAAACAACAACAACAACAACAACGTCAAATAAACAACAAAAACAACAACAACAACAACGTCAAATAAACAACAACAACAACAACGTCAAATAAATAACAACAACAACAACGTCAAATAAACAACAAATTCAACAACAACAATAACAACAACAACAACGTCAAATAAACAACAACAACGTCAAATAAACAACAACAAAAACAACAACTACATCAACAACAACAAAAACATCAAATAAACAACAACAACAACAACAACGTTAACAACAACAACTACGTCAAATAAACAACAACAACAACGTCAAAAAAATAATAACAACAACAACAACGTCAACAACAACAACGTCAAATAAACAACGATAACAAAAACAACAACGTCAAATAAACAACATAAAACAACAACGTCAAATAAACAACAACAACAACAACAACATCAAATAAACAACAACAACAACAACAACAACGTCAAATAAACAACAAAAACAACGACAACAACAACGTCAAATAAACAACAACAACAACAACGTCAACTAAACAACAAGAACAACAACAACATCAAATAAACAACAACCACAACAACAACGTCAAATAAACAACAACAACAACAACAACGTCAAATAAATAACAAACACAACAACAACAATGTCACCAACATTAACAACGTCAAATAAACAACAACAACAACAACGTCAAATAAACAACAACAACAACAACAACGTCAAATAAACAACAAAAACAAAGACAACAACAACAACAACAACAACAACAATAACAACGTTAAAAATAACAACAACAATAACGTCAAATAAACAACATCAACAACAACGTCAAATAAACAACAACAACAACAACAACAACAAATACAACAACAACAACAACAACAACAATGTCAAATAACAACAACAACGTCAAATAAACAACAATAACAACAACAACGTCAAATAAACATCAACAACAACGTCAAATAAACAACAACAACAACAACGTCAAATAAACAACAACAACAACAACGTCAAATAAACAACAACAATAACAACAACGTCAAATAAGCAACAACAACAAATACAACAACAACAATAACGTCAAATAACAAAAACAACGTCTAATAAACAACAATAACAACGTCAAATAAACAACAACAACAACAACAACATCAAATAAACAACAACAACAACAACAACGTCAAATAAACAACAACAACAACAATGTCAACAACAACGTCAAATAAACAACAACAACAACGTCAAATAAACAACAATAACAACGTCAAATAAACAACAACAACAACAACAACAAATAAACAACAACAACAACAACGTCAAATAAACAACAACAACAACATCATCAACAACAACGTCAAATAAACAACAACAACAACGTCAACAACAACAACAACATCAAATAAACAACAACAACGTCAAATAAACAACAACAATTAAAACAACGTCAAATAAACAACAACAACAACAACAACAACAACAACAACGTCAAATAAACAACAACACCAACAACGTCAACAACAACAACAATGTCAAATAAACAACAACAATAACAACGTCAACAACAATGTCAAATAAACAACAACAACAACAACGTCAAATAAACAACGTCAACAACAACAACAACGTCAAATAAACAACAACAACAACATCAAATAAACAACAACAACAACAACAACAACGTCAAATAAACAACAAAAACAACAACAACAACAACGTCAAATAAACAACAACAACAACAACGTCAAATAAATAACAACAACAACAACGTCAAATAAACAACAAATTCAACAACAACAATAACAACAACAACAACGTCAAATAAACAACAACAACGTCAAATAAACAACAACAAAAACAACAACTACATCAACAACAACAAAAACATCAAATAAACAACAACAACAACAACGTTAACAACAACAACTACGTCAAATAAACAACAACAACAACGTCAAAAAAATAATAACAACAACAACAACGTCAACAACAACAACGTCAAATAAACAACGATAACAAAAACAACAACGTCAAATAAACAACATAAAACAACAACGTCAAATAAACAACAACAACAACAACAACATCAAATAAACAACAACAACAACAACAACAACGTCAAATAAACAACAAAAACAACGACAACAACAACGTCAAATAAACAACAACAACAACAACGTCAACTAAACAACAAGAACAACAACAACATCAAATAAACAACAACCACAACAACAACGTCAAATAAACAACAACAACAACAACGTCAAATAAATAACAAACACAACAACAACAATGTCACCAACATTAACAACGTCAAATAAACAACAACAACAACAACGTCAAATAAACAACAACAACAACAACAACGTCAAATAAACAACAAAAACAAAGACAACAACAACAACAACAACAACAACAACAATAACAACGTTAAAAATAACAACAACAATAACGTCAAATAAACAACATCAACAACAACGTATAAACAACAACAACAACAACAACAACAAATACAACAACAACAACAACAACAACAACAATGTCAAATAACAACAACAACGTCAAATAAACAACAATAACAACAACAACGTCAAATAAACATCAACAACAACGTCAAATAAACAACAACAACAACAACGTCAAATAAACAACAACAACAACAACAACAACATAAACAACAAAAACGTCAAATAAACAACAACAACAACATCAAATAAACAACAACAACTAAAACAATGTCAAATAAACAACAACAACAACAACAACGTCGAATAAACAACAACACCTACAACGTCAACAACAACAACAACAACAATGTCAATTAAACAACAACAACAACGTCAACAACAACATTGTCAAATAAACAACAACAACAACATCAAATAAACAACAACAACAACGTCAAATAAACAACAACAACAACAACAACGTCAAATAAACAACAACAATAACAACAACGTCAACACCAACAACAACAACAACGTCAACACCAACAACAACAACGTCAAATAAATAACAACAACAACTATGTCAACAACAACAACAACGTCAAATAAACAACAACAACAACAACGTCAACAACAACAACAACGTCAAATAAACAACAACAACAACAACGTCAAATAAACAACAACAACACCGTCAAATAAACAACAACAACAACAACGTCAAATAAACAACAACAACAACGTCAACACCAATAACAACAACGTCAAATAAACAACAACAACAACTATGTCAACAACAACAACAACGTCAAATAAACAACAACAACAACGTCAACAACAACAACAACGTCAAATAAACAAAAACAACAACAACGTTGAATAAACAACAACAACACCGTCAAATAAACAACAACAACAACAACGTCAAATAAACAACAACAACAACAATGTCAACAACAACAACATCAAATAAACAACAACAACAACGTCAAATAAACAACAACAACTAAAACAACGTCAAATAAACAACAACAACAACAACAACGTCAAATAAACAACAACACCAACAACGTCAACAACAACAACAATGTCAAATAAACAACAACAATAACAACGTCAACAACAACAACAATGCCAAATAAACAACAACAACAACGTCAAATAAACAACGTCAACAACAACAACAACGTCAAATAAACAACAACAAGAACTATGTCAACAACAACAACAACGTCAAATAAACAACAACAACAACAACAACGTCAACAACAACAACAACGTCAAATAAACAACAACAACAACAACAACAACGTCAAATAAACAACAACAACACCGTCAAATAAACAACAACAACAAATAAACAACAACAACGTCAAATAAACAACAACAACAACGTCAACAACAACAACGTCAAATAAACAACAACAACAACAACAAGGTCAACAACAACAACAACGTCAAATAAACAACAACAACAACGTCAAATAAACAATAACAACAACAATGTCAAATAAACAACAACAACGTCAAATAAACAACAACAACAACAACGTCAAATAAACAACAACAACAATAACAACAACAACAACGTCAAATAAATAACAACAACAACAACGTCAAATATACAACGTCAACAACAACAACGTCAAATAAACAACAACACCAACAACGTCAACAACAACAACAACAACAACAATGTCAAATAAACAACAACAACAACAACGTCAAATAAACAACAACAGCAACGTCAAATAAACAACAACAACAACGTCAAATAAACAACAACAACAACAACGTCAACAACAACAACAACAACATCAAATAAACAACAACAACAACAACGTCAACAACAACAACAACAACGTCAAATAAACAACAACAAGAACTATGTCAACAACAACAACAACGTCAAATAAACAACAACAACAACAACGTCACCAACAACAACAACGTCAAATAAACAACAACCACAACAACGTCAAATAAACAACAATAACACCGTCAAATAAACAACAACAACAACAACGTAAATTAAACAACAACAACAACGTCAAATAAACAACAGCAACAACAACGTCAAATAAACAACAACAATAACAACAACGTCAAATAAGCAACTACAACAAATACAACAACAACAATAACGTCAAATAACAAAAACAACGTCTAATAAACAACAATAACAACGTCAAATAAACAACAACAACAACAACAACATCAAATAAACAACAACAACAACAACGTCAAATAAACAACAACAACAACAATGTTAACAACAACGTCAAATAAACAACAACAACAACGTCAAATAAACAACAATAACAACGTCAAATAAACGACAACAACAACAACAACAAATAAACAACAACAACAACAACGTCAAATAAACAACAACAACAACATCATCAACAACAACGTCAAATAAACAACAACAACAACGTCAACAACAACAACAACATCAAATAAACAACAACAACGTCAAATAAACAACAACAATTAAAACAACGTCAAATAAACAACAACAACAACAACAACAACAACAACGTCAAATAAACAACAACACCAACAACGTCAACAACAACAACAATGTCAAATAAACAACAACAATAACAACGTCAACAACAATGTCAAATAAACAACAACAACAACAACGTCAAATAAACAACGTCAACAACAACAACAACGTCAAATAAACAACAACAACAACATCAAATAAACAACAACAACAACAACAACAACAACGTCAAATAAACAACAAAAACAACAACAACAACAACGTCAAATAAACAACAACAACAACAACGTCAAATAAATAACAACAACAACAACGTCAAATAAACAACAAATTCAACAACAACAATAACAACAACAACAACGTCAAATAAACAACAACAACAACAACAACGTCAAATAAACAACAACAACGTCAAATAAACAACAACAAAAACAACAACTACATCAACAACAACAAAAACATCAAATAAACAACAACAACAACAACGTTAACAACAACAACTACGTCAAATAAACAACAACAACAACGTCAAAAAAATAATAACAACAACAACAACGTCAACAACAACAACGTCAAATAAACAACGATAACAAAAACAACAACGTCAAATAAACAACATAAAACAACAACGTCAAATAAACAACAACAACAACAACAACATCAAATAAATTACAACAACAACAACAACAACGTCAAATAAACAACAAAAACAACGACAACAACAACGTCAAATAAACAACAACAACAACAACGTCAACTAAACAACAAGAACAACAACAACATCAAATAAACAACAACCACAACAACAACGTCAAATAAACAACAACAACAACAACAACGTCAAATAAATAACAAACACAACAACAACAATGTCACCAACATTAACAACGTCAAATAAACAACAACAACAACAACGTCAAATAAACAACAACAACAACAACAACGTCAACAACAACAACATCAAATCAACAACAACAACAACAATAACAAGGTTAAAAATAACAACAACAATAACGTCAAATAAACAACAACAACAACATCATCATCATCAACGTCAAATAAACAACAACAACAACGTCAACAACAACAACAACATCAAATAAACAACAACAACGTCAAATAAACAACAACAATTAAAACAACGTCAAATAAACAACAACAACAACAACAACAACGTCAAATAAACAACAACACCAACAACGTCAACAACAACAACAATGTCAAATAAACAACAACAATAACAACGTCAACAACAACAACAATGTCAAATAAACAACAACAACAACAACGTCAAATAAACAACGTCAATAACAACAACGTCAAATAAACAACAACAACAACATCAAATAAACAACAACAACAACAACAACGTCAAATAAACAACAAAAACAACGACAACAACAACGTCAAATAAACAACAACAACAACAACGTCAAATAAATAACAACAACAACAACGTCAAATAAACAACAAATTCAACAACAACAATAACAACAACAACAACAACGTCAAATAAACAACAACAACAACAACAACAACGTCAAATAAACAACAACAACGTCAAATAAACAACAACAAAAACAACAACAACGTCAAATAAACAACAACAAAAACAACAACTACATCAACAACAACAAAAACGTCAAATAAACAACAACAACAACAACGTCAACAACAACAACTACGTCAAATAAACAACAACAACAACGTCAAAAAAACAATAACAACAACAACAACGTCAACAACAACAACGTCAAATAAACAACGAAAACAACGTCAAATAAACAACAACAACAACGTCAAATAAACAACGATAACAAAAATAACAACGTCAAATAAACAACATAAAACAACAACGTCAAATAAACAACAACAACAACAACATCAAATAAACAACAACAACAACAACAACAATAACGTCAAATAAACAACAAAAACAACGACAACAACAACGTCAAATAAACAACAACAACAACAACGTCAACTAAACAACAAGAACAAGAACAACATCAAATAAACAACAACCACAACAACAACGTCAAATAAACAACAACAACAACAACAATGTCAAATAAATAACAAACACAACAACAACAATGTCACCAACATTAACAACGTCAAATAAATAACAACAATAACAACGTCAAATAAACAACAACAACAACAACGTCAACAACAACAACATCAAATAAACAACAACAACAACAATAACAAGGTTAAAATTAACAACAACAATAACGTCAAATAAACAACAACAATAACAACAACGTCAAATAAACAACAACAACAACAACAACAAATACAACAACAACAACAACGTCAAATAACAACAACAACGTCAAATAAACAACAACAACAACGTCAAATAAACAACAACAACAACGTCAAATAAATAACAACAACAACAACGTCAAATAAATAACAACAACAACAACGTCAAATAAATAACAACAACAACAACAACTCCAAATAACAAAAACAACGTCAAATAAACAACAATACCAACGTCAAATAAACAATAACAACAACAACAACAACATCAAATAAACAACAACAACAACAACGTCAAATAAACAACAATAACAACAATGTCAACAACAACGTCAAATAAACAACAACAACAATGTCAAATAAACAACAACAACTAAAACAACGTCAAATAAACAACAACAACAACAACAACGTCAAATAAACAACAACACCAACAACGTCAACAACAACAACAACAATGTCAAATAAACAACAACAACAGCAACAACGTCAACAATAACAACAATGTCAAATAAACAAAAACAACAATGTCAAATAAACAACAACAACAATGTCAAATAAACAACAACAACAACAACAATGCCAACAACAACAACGTCAAATAAACAACAATAACAACGTCAAACAAACGACAACGTCAACAACATCAACAACGTCAAATAAACAACAACAACAACAACATCAAATAAACAACAACAACAACAACGTCAAATAAACAACAACAACAACAATGTCGACAACAGCGTCAAATAAACAACAACAACAACAACGTCAAATAAACAACAATAACAACGTCAAATAAACATGAACAACAACAACAACATCAAATAAACAACAACAACAACAACGTCAAATAAACAACAACAACAACATCAACAACAACAAAAACGTCAAATAAACAACAACAACAACAACAACGTCAACAACAACAACAACGTCAAATAAACAACAACAACAATGTCAAATAAACAACAACAACAACAATGTCAACAACAACAACATCAAATAAACAACAACAACGTCAAATAAACAACTAAAACAACGTCAAATAAACAACAACACCAACAACGTCAACAACAACAACAATGTCAAATAAACAACAACAATAACAACGTCAACAACAACAACAATGTCAAATAAACAACAACAACAACGTCAAATAAACAACGTCAACAACAACAACAACGTCAAATAAACAACAACAAGAACTATGTCAACAACAACAACAACGTCAAATAAACAACAATAACAACAACAACAACGTCAACAACAACAACAACGTCAAATAAACAACAACAACAACAACACCGTCAAATAAACAACAACAACACCGTCAAATAAACAACAACAACAACAACGTCAAATAAACAACAACAACGTCAAATAAACAACAACAACAACCTCAACAACAACAACGTCAAATAAACAACAACAACAACAACAACAACGTCAACAACAGCAACAACAACAACGTCAAATAAACAACAACAACAACGTCAAATAAACAATAACAACAACAATGTCAAATAAACAACAACAACGTCAAATAAACAACAACAACAACAACGTCAAATAAACAACAACAACAACAACAATAACAACAACAACAACGTCAAATAAATAACAACAACAACAACATCAAATATACAACGTCAACAACAACAACGTCAAATAAACAACAACAACAACAATGTCAAATAAACAACAACAACAACAACAATGTCAAATAAACAACAACAACAACAACGTCAAATAAACAACAACAACAACGTCAAATAAACAACAACAACAACGTCAACAACAACAACAACAATGTCAAATAAACAACAACAAGAACTATGTCAACAACAACAACAACGTCAAATAAACAACAACAACAACAACAACGTCAACAACAACAACAACGTCAAATAAACAACAACCACAACAACGTCAAATAAACAACAACAACAACACCGTCAAATAAACAACAACAACAACAACAACAACGTCAAATAAACAACAACAACAACAACGTCAAATAAATAACAACAATAATAACAACAACGTCAAATAAACAACATCAACAACAATAACAACAACAATAACAACAACAACAACAACAACAACGTGAAATAAACAACAACAACAATGTCAACAACATTAACAACGTCAAATAAACAACAACAACAACAACAACAACGTTAAATAAACAACAACAACAACAACGTCAACAACAACAACAACGTAAATTAAACAACAACAACAACGTCAAATAAACAACAACAACAACGTCAAATAAACAACAGCAACAACAACGTCAAATAAACAACAACAATAACAACAACGTCAAATAAGCAACAACAACAAATACAACAACAACAATAACGTCAAATAACAAAAACAACGTCTAATAAACAACAATAACAACGTCAAATAAACAACAACAACAACAACATCAAATAAACAACAACAACAACAACGTCAAATAAACAACAACAACAACAACAATTTCGACAACAACGTCAAATAAACAACAACAACAACAACGTCAAATAAACAACAATAACAACGTCAAATAAACATGAACAACAACAACATCAAATAAACAACAACAACAACAACAACGTCAAATAAACAACAACAACAACATCAACAACAACAAAAACGTCAAATAAACAACAACAACAACAACGTCAACAACAACAACTACGTCAAATAAACAACAACAACAATGTCAAATAAACAACAACAACAACAATGTCAACAACAACAACATCAAATAAACAACAACAACGTCAAATAAACAACTAAAACAACGTCAAATAAACAACAACACCAACAACGTCAACAACAACAACAATGTCAAATAAACAACAACAATAACAACGTCAACAACAACAACAATGTCAAATAAACAACAACAACAACAACGTCAAATAAACAACGTCAACAACAACAACAACGTCAAATAAACAACAACAAGAACAACAACAACGTCAACAACAACAACGTCAAATAAACACCAACAACAACAACAACGTCAAATAAACAACAACAACACCGTCAAATAAACAACAACAACAACAACGTCAAATAAACAACAACAACGTCAAATAAACAACAACAACAACAACGTCAACAACAACAACGTCAAATAAACAACAACAATAACAACGTCAACAACAACAACAACAACGTCAAATAAACAACAACAACAACGTCAAGTAAACAATAACAACAACAATGTCAAATAAACAACAACAACGTCAAATAAACAACAACAACAACGTCAAATAAACAACAACAACAACAATAACAACAACAACAACGTCAAATAAATAACAACAATAACAACGTAAAATATACAACGTCAACAACAACAACGTCAAATAAACAACAACACCAACAACGTCAACAACAACAACAACAACAACAATGTCAAATAAACAACAACAACGTCAAATAAACAACAACAACAACAACGTCAAATAAACAACAACAACGTGAAATAAACAACAACAACGTCAACAACAACAACAACAGCGTCAAATAAACAACAACAAGAACTATGTCAACAACAACAACAACGTCAAATAAACAACAACAACAACAACAACGTCAACAACAACAACGTCAAATAAACAACAACCACAACAACGTCAAATAAACAACAACAACACCGTCAAATAAACAACAACAACAACAACAACGTCAAATAAACAACAACAACAACAACAACAACGTCAAATAAATAACCACAACAATAACAACAACGTCAAATAAACAACAACAACAACAACAACAACGTTAAATAAACAACAACAACAACAACAACGTCAACAACAACAACAACGTAAATTAAACAACAACAACAACAACGTCAAATAAACAACAACAACAACGTCAAATAAACAACAGCAACAACAACGTCAAATAAACAACCACAATAACAACAACGTCAAATAAGCAACAACAACAAATACAACAACAACAAAAACGTCAAATAACAAAAACAACGTCTAATAAACAACAACAACAACAATGTCAAATAAACAACAACAACAACAACGTCAAATAAACAACAACAACAATAATGTCAACAACAACGTCAAATAAACAACAACAACAACGTCAAATAAACAACAATAACAACGTCAAATAAACAACAACAACAACAACAACATCAAATAAACAACAACAACAACAACAATAACGTCAAATAAACAACAACAACAACAACATCAACAACAACGTCAAATAAACAACAACAACAACGTCAACAACAACAACTACGTGAAATAAACAACAACAACAATGTCAAATAAACAACAACAACAACAATGTCAACAACAACAACATGAAATAAACAACAACAACGTCAAATAAACAACAACAATTAAAACAACGTCAAATAAACAACAACAACAACAACAATGTCAAATAAACAACAACACCAACAACGTCAACAACAACAACAATGTCAAATAAACAACAACAATAACAACGTCAACAACAACAACAATGTCAAATAAACAACAACAACAACAACGTCAAATAAACAACGTCAACAACAACAACAACGTCAAATAAACAACAACAACAATATCAAATAAACAACAACAACAACGTCAAATAAACAACAAAAACAACGACAACAACAACGTCAAATAAACAATAACAACAACAACAACAACGTCAAATAAATAACAACAACAACAACGTCAAATAAACAACAAAAACAACAACAACAATAACAACAACAACAACAACGTCAAATAAACAACAACAACAACAACAACAACGTCAAATAAACAACAACAACGTCAAATAAACAACAACAACAACGTCAACAACAACAACAACGTCAAATAAACAACAACAAGAACTATGTCAACAACAACAACAACGTCAAATAAACAACAACAACAACAACAACGTCAACAACAACAACAACGTCAAATAAACAACAACCACAACAACGTCAAATAAACAACAACAACACCGTCAAATAAACAACAACAACAACAACAACAACGTCAAATAAACAACAACAACGTCAAATAAATAACAACAACAATAACAACAACGTCAAATAACCAACAACAACAACAACAACAATAACAACAACAACAACAACAACAACGTGAAATAAACAAGAGTAACAACAATGTCAACAACATTAACAACGTCAAATAAACAACAACAACAACAACAACGTTAAATAAACAACAACAACAACAACGTAAATTAAACAACAACAACAACAACGTCAAATAAACAACAATAATAACGTCAAATAAACAACAACAACAACAACAACAACAACAAATAAACAACAACAACAACAACAACAATAACGTCATATAAACAACAACAACAACAACATCAACAACAACGTCAAATAAACAACAACAACAACGTCAACAACAACAACTACGTGAAATAAACAACAACAACAATGTCAAATAAACAACAACAACAACAATGTCAACAACAACAACATGAAATAAACAACAACAACGTCAAATAAACAACAACAATTAAAACAACGTCAAATAAACAACAACAACAACAACAACAACAACAACGTCAAATAAACAACAACAATGTCAAATAAACAACAACAATAACAACGTCAACAACAACAACAATGTCAAATAAACAACAACAACAACAACGTCAAATAAACAACGTCAACAACAACAACAACGTCAAATAAACAACAACAACAACAACATCAAATAAACAACAACAACAACAACGTCAAATAAACAACAAAAACAACGACAACAACAACGTCAAATAAACAACAACAACAACAACGTCAAATAAATAACAACAACAACAACGTCAAATAAACAACAAAAACAACAACAACAATAACAACAACAACAACAACGTCAAATAAACAACAACAACAACAACAACAACGTCAAATAAACAACAACAACGTCAAATAAATAACAACAACAACGTCAACAACAACAACAACGTCAAATAAACAACAACAAGAACTATGTCAACAACAACAACAACGTTAAATAAACAACAACAACAACAACGTTAACAACAACAACAACGTCAAATAAACAACAACCACAACAACGTCAAATAAACAACAACAACACCGTCAAATAAACAACAACAACAACAACGTCAAATAAACAACAACAACAACAACGTCAAATAAATAACAACAACAATAACAACAACGTGAAATAACCAACAACAACAACAACAACAACAATAACAACAACAACAACAACAACAACGTGAAATAAACAAGAGTAACAACAATGTCAACAACATTAACAACGTCAAATAAACAACAACAACAACAACAACGTTAAATAAACAACAACAACAACAACAACAACGTAAATTAAACAACAACAACAACGTCAAATAAACAACAACAACAACAACGTCAAATAAACAACAGCAACAACAACGTCAAATAAACAACAACAATAACAACAACGTCAAATAAGCAACAACAACAAATACAACAACAACAATAACGTCAAATAACAAAAACAACGTCTAATAAACAACAATAACAACGTCAAATAAACAACAACAACAACAACATCAAATAAACAACAACAACAACAACGTCAAATAAAAAACAACAACAATAATGTCAACAACAACGTCAAATAAACAACAACAACAACGTCAAATAAACAACAATAACAACGTCAAATAAACAACAACAACAACAACAACAACAAATAAACAACAACAACAACAATAACGTCAAATAAACAACAACAACAACAACAACATCAACAACAACGTCAAATAAACAACAATAACAACAACGTCAACAACAACAACTACGTGAAATAAACAACAACAACAATGTCAAATAAACAACAACAACAACAATGTCAACAACAACAACATGAAATAAAAAACAACAACGTCAAATAAACAACAACAATTAAAACAACGTCAAATAAACAACAACAACAACAACAACAACAACGTCAAATAAACAACAACACCAACAACGTCAACAACAACAACAATGTCAAATAAACAACAACAATAACAACGTCAACAACAACAACAATGTCAAATAAACAACAACAACAACAACGTCAAATAAACAACGTCAACAACAACAACAACGTCAAATAAAAAACAACAACAACAACGTCAACAACAACAACAACGTCAAATAAACAACAACCACAACAACGTCAAATAAACAACAACAACACCGTCAAATAAACAACAAGAACAACAACGTCAAATAAACAACAACAACAACAACAACGTCTAATAAATAACAACAACAATAACAACAACGTCAAATAACCAACAACAACAACAACAACAATAACAACAACAACAACAACAACGTGAAATAAACAAGAGTAACAACAATGTCAACAACATTAACAACGTCAAATAAACAACAACAACAACAATGTTAAATAAACAACAACAACAACAACGTAAATTAAACAACAACAACAACGTCAAATAAACAACAATAACAACGTCAAATAAACAACAACAACAACAACAACAACAAATAAACAACAACAACAACAACAATAACGTCAAATAAACAACAACAACAACAACATCAACAACAACGTCAAATAAACAACAACAACAACGTCAACAACAACAACTACGTGAAATAAACAACAACAACAATGTCAAATAAACAACAACAACAACAATGTCAACAACAACAACATGAAATAAACAACAACAACGTCAAATAAACAACAACAATTAAAACAACGTCAAATAAACAACAACAACAACAACAACAACAACAACGTCAAATAAACAACAACAATGTCAAATAAACAACAACAATAACAACGTCAACAACAACAACAATGTCAAATAAACAACAACAACAACAACAACGTCAAATAAACAACGTCAACAACAACAACAACGTCAAATAAACAACAACAACAACATCAAATAAACAACAACAACAACAACAACGTCAAATAAACAACAAAAACAACGACAACAACAACGTCAAATAAACAACAACAACAACAACGTCAAATAAATAACAACAACAACAACGTCAAATAAACAACAAAAACAACAACAACAATAACAACAACAACAACAACGTCAAATAAACAACAACAACAACAACAACGTCAAATAAACAACAACAACGTCAAATAAACAACAACAACAACGTCAACAACAACAACAACGTCAAATAAACAACAACAAGAACTATGTCAACAACAACAACAACGTCAAATAAACAACAACAACAACAACGTCAACAACAACAACAACGTCAAATAAACAACAACCACAACAACGTCAAATAAACAACAACAACACCGTCAAATAAACAACAACAACAACAACGTCAAATAAACAACAACAACAACAACAACGTCAAATAAATAACAACAACAATAACAACAACGTGAAATAACCAACAACAACAACAACAACAACAATAACAACAACAACAACAACAACAACGTGAAATAAACAAGAGTAACAACAATGTCAACAACATTAACAACGTCAAATAAACAACAACAACAACAACAACGTTAAATAAACAACAACAACAACGTAAATTAAACAACAACAACAACGTCAAATAAACAACAACAACAACAACAACAACGTCAAATAAACAACAGCAACAACAACGTCAAATAAACAACAACAATAACAACAACGTCAAATAAGCAACAACAACAAATACAACAACAACAATAACGTCAATTAACAAAAACAACGTCTAATAAACAACAATAACAACGTCAAATAAACAACAACAACAACAACAACATCAAATAAACAACAACAACAACAACGTCAAATAAACAACAACAACAATAATGTCAATAACAACGTCAAATAAACAACAACAACAACGTCAAATAAACAACAATAACAACGTCAAATAAACAACAACAACAACAACAACAACAAATAAACAACAACAACAACAATAACGTCAAATAAACAACAACAACAACAACATCAACAACAACGTCAAATAAACAACAATAACAACAACGTCAACAACAACAACTACGTGAAATAAACAACAACAACAATGTCAAATAAACAACAACAACAACAATGTCAACAACAACAACATGAAATAAAAAACAACAACGTCAAATAAACAACAACAATTAAAACAACGTCAAATAAACAACAACAACAACAACAACAACGTCAAATAAACAACAACACCAACAACGTCAACAACAACAACAATGTCAAATAAACAACAACAATAACAACGTCAACAACAACAACAATGTCAAATAAACAACAACAACAACAACGTCAAATAAACAACGTCAACAACAACAACAACGTCAAATAAACAACAACAACAACAACGTCAACAACAACAACAACGTCAAATAAACAACAACCACAACAACGTCAAATAAACAACAACAACACCGTCAAATAAACAACAACAACAACAACGTCAAATAAACAACAACAACAACAACAACGTCAAATAAATAACAACAACAATAACAACAACGTGAAATAACCAACAACAACAACAACAACAACAATAACAACAACAACAACAACAACAACGTGAAATAAACAAGAGTAACAACAATGTCAACAACATTAACAACGTCAAATAAACAACAACAACAACAACAACGTTAAATAAACAACAATAACAACAACGTAAATTAAACAACAACAACAACGTCAAATAAACAACAACAACAACAACGTCAAATAAACAACAGCAACAACAACGTCAAATAAACAACAACAATAACAACAACGTCAAATAAGCAACAACAACAAATACAACAACAACAATAACGTCAAATAACAAAAACAACGTCTAATAAACAACAATAACAACGTCAAATAAACAACAACAACAACAACAACATCAAATAAACGACAACAACAACAACAACGTCAAATAAACAACAACAACAATAATGTCAACAACAACGTCAAATAAACAACAACAACAACGTCAAATAAACAACAATAACAACGTCAAATAAACAACAACAACAACAACAACAAATAAACAACAACAACAACAATAACGTCAAATAAACAACAATAACAACAACGTCAACAACAACAACTACGTGAAATAAACAACAACAACAATGTCAAATAAACAACAACAACAACAATGTCAACAACAACAACATGAAATAAAAAACAACAACGTCAAATAAACAACAATAATTAAAACAACGTCAAATAAACAACAACAACAACAACAACGTCAAATAAACAACAACACCAACAACGTCAACAACAACAACAATGTCAAATAAACAACAACAATAACAACGTCAACAACAACAACAATGTCAAATAAACAACAACAACAACAACGTCAAATAAACAACGTCAACAACAACAACAACGTCAAATAAACAACAACAACAACATCAAATAAACAACAACAACAACGTCAAATAAACAACAAAAACAACGACAACAACAACGTCAAATAAACAACAACAACAACAACGTCAAATAAATAACAACAACAACGTCAAATAAACAACAAAAACAACAACAACAATAACAACAACAACAACAACGTCAAATAAACAACAACAATAACAACAACGTCAAATAAACAACAACAACGTCAAATAAACAACAACAAAAACAACAACTACATCAACAACAACAAAAACGTCAAATAAACAACAACAACAACGTCAACAACAACAACTACGTCAAATAAACAACAACAACAACGTCAAAAAAACAATAACAACAACAACAACGTAAACAACAACAACAACGTCAAATAAACAACGATAACAACAACAACAACGTCAAATAAACAACAACAACAACAACGTGAAATAAACAACAACAACAACAACAACATCAAATAAACAACAACAACAACAACAATAACAACAACAACAACAACAACGTCAAATAAACAACAAAAACAACGACAACAACAACGTCAAATAAATAACAACAACAACAACAACGTCAACTAAACAACAAGAACAACAGCAACATCAAATAAACAACAACCACAACAAAAACGTCAAATAAACAACAACAACAACGTCAAATAAATAACAAACACAACAACAACAATGTCACCAACATTAACAACGTCAAATAAATAACAACAATAACAACGCCAAATAAACAACAACAACAACAACGTCAACAACAACAACGTCAACAACAACAACATCAAATAAACAACAACAACAACATTAACAAGGTTAAAAATAACAACAACAATAACGTCAAATAAACAACAACAATAACAACAACGTCAAATAAACAACAACAACAACAACAACAAATACAACAACATCAACAAAGTCAAATAACAACAACAACAACATTAACAAGGTTAAAAATAACAACAACAATAACGTCAAATAAACAACAACAATAACAACAACGTCAAATAAACAACAACAACAACAACAACAACAAATACAACAACAACAACAAAGTCAAATAACAACAACAACGTCAAATAAACAACTACAACAACGTCAAATAAACAACAACAACAACGTCAAATAAACAACAACAACAACAACAACAACGTCAAATAAATAACAACAACAACAACGTCAAATAAACAACAACAACAACAACGTCAAATAAATAACAACAACAACAACAACGTCAAATAAATAACAACAACAACAACAACTCCAAATAACAAAAACAACGTCAAATAAACAACAATACCAACGTCAAATAAACAACAACAACAACAATAACAACATCAAATAAACAACAACAACAACAACGTCAAATAAACAACAACAACAACAATGTCAACAACAACGTCAAATAAACAACAACAACAATGTCAAATAAACAACAACAACTAAAACAATGTCAAATAAACAACAACAATAACAACAACGTCAAATAAACAACAACACCAACAACGTCAACAACAACAACAACAACAACAACAACAACAATGTCAAATAAACAACAACAACAGCAACAACGTCAACAATAACAACAATGTCAAATAAACAACAACAACAATGTCAAATAAACAACAACAACAACAACGTCAAATAAACAACGTCAACAACAACAACAACGTCAAATAAACAACAACAACAACATCAAATAAACAACAACAACAACAACAACAACAACGTCAAATAAACAACAAAAACAACGACAACAACAACGTCAAATAAACAACAACAACAACAACGTCAAATAAATAACAACAACAACAACGTCAAATAAACAACAAATTCAACAACAACAATAACAACAACAACAACGTCAAATAAACAACAACAACAACAACAACGTCAAATAAACAACAACAACGTCAAATAAACAACAACAAAAACAACAACTACATCAACAACAACAAAAACATCAAATAAACAACAACAACAACAACGTCAACAACAACAACTACGTCAAATAAACAACAACAACAACAACGTCAAAAAAATAATAACAACAACAACAACGTCAACAACAACAACGTCAAATAAACAACGACAACAACGTCAAATAAACAACAACAACAACGTCAAATAAACAACGATAACAAAAACAACAACGTCAAATAAACAACATAAAACAACAACGTCAAATAAACAACAACAACAACAACATCAAATAAACAACAACAACAACAATAACGTCAAATAAACAACAAAAACAACGACAACAACAACGTCAAATAAACAACAACAACAACAACAACGTCAACTAAACAACAAGAACAACAACAACATCAAATAAACAACAACCACAACAACAACGTCAAATAAACAACAACAACAACAACAACGTCAAATAAATAACAAACACAACAACAACAATGTCACCAACATTAACAACGTCAAATAAACAACAACAACAACAACAACGTCAAATAAACAACAACAACAACAACAACGTCAACAACAACAACATCAAATCAACAACAACAACAACAACAATAACAAGGTTAAAAATAACAACAACAATAACGTCAAATAAACAACAACAACAACATCATCAACAACAACGTCAAATAAACAACAACAACAACGTCAACAATAACAACAACATCAAATAAACAACAACAACGTCAAATAAACAACAACAATTAAAACAACGTCAAATAAACAACAACAACAACAACAACAACAACGTCAAATAAACAACAACACCAACAACGTCAACAACAACAACAATGTCAAATAAACAACAACAATAACAACGTCAACAACAACAACAATGTCAAATAAACAACAACAACAACAACGTCAAATAAACAACGTCAACAACAACAACGTCAAATAAACAACAACAACAACATCAAATAAACAACAACAACAACAACAACAACGTCAAATAAACAACAAAAACAACGACAACAACAACGTCAAATAAACAACAACAACAACAACGTCAAATAAATAACATCAACAACAACGTCAAATAAACAACAAATTCAACAACAACAATAACAACAACAACAACAACGTCAAATAAACAACAACAACAACAACAACGTCAAATAAACAACAACAACGTCAAATAAACAACAACAAAAACAACAACAACGTCAAATAAACAACAACAAAAACAACAACTACATCAACAACAACAAAAACGTCAAATAAACAACAACAACAACAACGTCAACAACAACAACTACGTCAAATAAACAACAACAACAACGTCAAAAAAACAATAACAACAACAACAACGTCAACAACAACAACGTCAAATAAACAACGAAAACAACGTCAAATAAACAACAACAACAACGTCAAATAAACAACGATAACAAAAACAACAACGTCAAATAAACAACATAAAACAACAACGTCAAATAAACAACAACAACAACAACATCAAATAAACAACAACAACATCAACAATAACGTCAAATAAACAACAAAAACAACGACAACAACAACGTCAAATAAACAACAACAACAACAACGTCAACTAAACAACAAGAACAACAACAACATCAAATAAACAACAACCACAACAACAACGTCAAATAAACAACAACAACAACAACAATGTCAAATAAATAACAAACACAACAACAACAATGTCACCAACATTAACAACGTCAAATAAATAACAACAATAACAACGTCAAATAAACAACAACAACAACAACGTCAACAACAACAACATCAAATAAACAACAACAACAACAATAACAAGGTTAAAAATAACAACAACAATAACGTCAAATAAACAACAACAATAACATCAACGTCAAATAAACAACAACAACAACAACAACAACAAATACAACAACAACAACAACGTCAAATAACAACAACAACGTCAAATAAACAACAACAACAACAACGTCAAATAAACAACAACAACAACGTCAAATAAATAACAACAACAACAACGTCAAATAAATAACAACAACAACAACGTCAAATAAATAACAACAACAACAACAACTCCAAATAACAAAAACAACGTCAAATAAACAACAATACCAACGTCAAATAAACAATAACAACAACAACAACATCAAATAAACAACAACAACAACAACAACGTCAAATAAACAACAATAACAACAATGTCAACAACAACGTCAAATAAACAACAACAACAATGTCAAATAAACAACAACAACTAAAACAACGTCAAATAAACAACAACAACAATGTCAAATAAACAACAACACCAACAACGTCAACAACAACAACAACAACAATGTCAAATAAACAACAACAACAGCAACAACGTCAACAATAACAACAATGTCAAATAAACAAAAACAACAATGTCAAATAAACAACAACAACAATGTCAAATAAACAACAACAACAACAACAATGCCAACAACAACAACGTCAAATAAACAACAATAACAACGTCAAACAAACAACAACGTCAACAACATCAACAACGTCAAATAAACAACAACAACAACATCAAATAAACAACAACAACAACAACGTCAAATAAACAACAACAACAACAATGTCGACAACAGCGTCAAATAAACAACAACAACAACGTCAAATAAACAACAATAACAACGTCAAATAAACATGAACAACAACAACAACATCAAATAAACAACAACAACAACAACGTCAAATAAACAACAACAACAACATCAACAACAACAAAAACGTCAAATAAACAACAACAACAACAACAACAACTACGTCAAATAAACAACAACAACAATGTCAAATAAACAACAACAACAACAATGTCAACAACAACAACATCAAATAAACAACAACAACAACGTCAAATAAACAACTAAAACAACGTCAAATAAACAACAACACCAACAACGTCAACAACAACAACAATGTCAAATAAACAACAACAATAACAACGTCAACAACAACAACAATGTCAAATAAACAACAACAACAACGTCAAATAAACAACGTCAACAACAACAACAACGTCAAATAAACAACAACAAGAACTATGTCAACAACAACAACAACGTCAAATAAACAACAACAACAACAACAACAACGTCAACAACAACAACAACGTCAAATAAACAACAACAACAACAACACCGTCAAATAAACAACAACAACACCGTCAAATAAACAACAACAACAACAACGTCAAATAAACAACAACAACGTCAAATAAACAACAACAACAACCTCAACAACAACAACGTCAAATAAACAACAACAACAACAACAACAACGTCAACAACAACAACAACAACAACAACGTCAAATAAACAACAACAACAACGTCAAATAAACAATAACAACAACAATGTCAAATAAACAACAACAACGTCAAATAAACAACAACAACAACAACGTCAAATAAACAACAACAACAACAATAACAACAACAACAACGTCAAATAAATAACAACAACAACAACATCAAATATACAACGTCAACAACAACAACGTCAAATAAACAACAACACCAACAACGTCAACAACAACAACAACAACAACAATGTCAAATAAACAACAACAACAACAACGTCAAATAAACAACAACAACAACGTCAAATAAACAACAACAACGTCAAATAAACAACAACAACAACGTCAACAACAACAACAACAATGTCAAATAAACAACAACAAGAACTATGTCAACAACAACAACGTCAAATAAACAACAACAACAACAACAACGTCAACAACAACAACAACGTCAAATAAACAACAACCACAACAACGTCAAATAAACAACAACAACAACACCGTCAAATAAACAACAACAACAACAACAACAACAACAACGTCAAATAAACAACAACAACAACAACGTCAAATAAATAACAACAATAATAACAACAACGTCAAATAAACAACATCAACAACAATAACAACAACAATAACAACAACAACAACAACAACGTGAAATAAACAACAACAACAATGTCAACAACATTAACAACGTCAAATAAACAACAACAACAACAACAACGTTAAATAAACAACAACAACAACAACGTCAACAACAACAACAACGTAAATTAAACAACAACAACAACGTCAAATAAACAACAACAACAACGTCAAATAAACAACAGCAACAACAACGTCAAATAAACAACAACAATAACAACAACGTCAAATAAGCAACAACAACAAATACAACAACAACAATAACGTCAAATAACAAAAACAACGTCTAATAAACAACAATAACAACGTCAAATAAACAACAACAACAACAACATCAAATAAACAACAACAACAACAACGTCAAATAAACAACAACAACAACAATTTCGACAACAACGTCAAATAAACAACAACAACAACAACGTCAAATAAACAACAATAACAACGTCAAATAAACATGAACAACAACAACAACATCAAATAAACAACAACAACAACAACAACGTCAAATAAACAACAACAACAACATCAACAACAACAAAAACGTCAAATAAACAACAACAACAACGTCAACAACAACAACTACGTCAAATAAACAACAACAACAATGTCAAATAAACAACAACAACAACAATGTCAACAACAACAACGTCAAATAAACAACTAAAACAACGTCAAATAAACAACAACACCAACAACGTCAACAACAACAACAATGTCAAATAAACAACAACAATAACAACGTCAACAACAACAACAATGTCAAATAAACAACAACAACAACGTCAAATAAACAACGTCAACAACAACAACAACGTCAAATAAACAACAACAAGAACAACAACAACGTCAACAACAACAACGTCAAATAAACAACAACAACAACAACAACGTCAAATAAACAACAACAACACCGTCAAATAAACAACAACAACAACAACGTCAAATAAACAACAACAACGTCAAATAAACAACAGCAACAACAACGTCAACAACAACAACGTCAAATAAACAACAACAATAACAACGTCAACAACAACAACAACAACGTCAAATAAACAACAACAACAACAACGTCAAGTAAACAATAACAACAACAATGTCAAATAAACAACAACAACGTCAAATAAACAACAACAACAACGTCAAATAAACAACAACAACAACAATAACAACAACAACAACGTCAAATAAATAACAACAATAACAACGTCAAATATACAACGTCAACAACAACAACGTCAAATAAACAACAACACCAACAACGTCAACAACAACAACAACAACAACAATGTCAAATAAACAACAACAACGTCAAATAAACAACAACAACAACAACGTCAAATAAACAACAACAACGTGAAATAAACAACAACAACAACGTCAACAACAACAACAACAACGTCAAATAAACAACAACAAGAACTATGTCAACAACAACAACAACGTCAAATAAACAACAACAACAACAACAACGTCAACAACAACAACGTCAAATAAACAACAACCACAACAACGTCAAATAAACAACAACAACACCGTCAAATAAACAACAACAACAACAACGACGTCAAATAAACAACAACAACAACAACAACGTCAAATAAATAACCACAACAATAACAACAACGTCAAATAAACAACAACAACAACAACAACGTTAAATAAACAACAACAACAACAACGTCAACAACAACAACAACGTAAATTAAACAACAACAACAACGTCAAATAAACAACAACAACAACGTCAAATAAACAACAGCAACAACAACGTCAAATAAACAACCACAATAACAACAACGTCAAATAAGCAACAACAACAAATACAACAACAACAAAAACGTCAAATAACAAAAACAACGTCTAATAAACAACAACAACAACGTCAAATAAACAACAACAACAACGTCAAATAAACAACAACAACAATAATGTCAACAACAACGTCAAATAAACAACAACAACAACGTCAAATAAACAACAATAACAACGTCAAATAAACAACAACAACAACAACAACAACAACAACAAATAAACAACAACAACAACAACAATAACGTCAAATAAACAACAACAACAACAACATCAACAACAACGTCAAATAAACAACAACAACAACGTCAACAACAACAACTACGTGAAATAAACAACAACAACAATGTCAAATAAACAACAACAACAACAATGTCAACAACAACAACATGAAATAAACAACAACAACGTCAAATAAACAACAACAATTAAAACAACGTCAAATAAACAACAACAACAACAACAACAACGTCAAATAAACAACAACACCAACAACGTCAACAACAACAACAATGTCAAATAAACAACAACAATAACAACGTCAACAACAACAACAATGTCAAATAAACAACAACAACAACAACGTCAAATAAACAACGTCAACAACAACAACAACGTCAAATAAACAACAACAACAACATCAAATAAACAACAACAACAACGTCAAATAAACAACAAAAACAACGACAACAACAACGTCAAATAAACAACAACAACAACAACAACGTCAAATAAATAACAACAACAACAACGTCAAATAAACAACAAAAACAACAACAACAATAACAACAACAACAACAACGTCAAATAAACAACAACAACAACAACAACGTCAAATAAACAACAACAACGTCAAATAAACAACAACAACAACGTCAACAACAACAACAACGTCAAATAAACAACAACAAGAACTATGTCAACAACAACAACAACGTCAAATAAACAACAACAACAACAACGTCAACAACAACAACAACGTCAAATAAACAACAACCACAACAACGTCAAATAAACAACAACAACACCGTCAAATAAACAACAACAACAACAACAACGTCAAATAAACAACAACAACGTCAAATAAATAACAACAACAATAACAACAACGTCAAATAACCAACAACAACAACAACAACAACAATAACAACAACAACAACAACAACGTGAAATAAACAAGAGTAACAACAATGTCAACAACATTAACAACGTCAAATAAACAACAACAACAACAACGTTAAATAAACAACAACAACAACAACGTAAATTAAACAACAACAACAACAACGTCAAATAAACAACAAAAACAACGTCAAATAAACAACAACAACAACAACAACAACAACAAATAAACAACAACAACAACAACAATAACGTCAAATAAACAACAACAACAACAACATCAACAATAACGTCAAATAAACAACAACAACACCGTCAAATAAACAACAACAACAACAACGTCAAATAAACAACAACAACGTCAAATAAACAACAACAACAACCTCAACAACAACAACGTCAAATAAACAACAACAACAACAACAACAACGTCAACAACAACAACAACAACAACAACGTCAAATAAACAACAACAACAACGTCAAATAAACAATAACAACAACAATGTCAAATAAACAACAACAACGTCAAATAAACAACAACAACAACAACGTCAAATA
The DNA here is from genome assembly GCA_948472305.1 of Vicia faba. Lineage (NCBI taxonomy): Eukaryota > Viridiplantae > Streptophyta > Magnoliopsida > Fabales > Fabaceae > Vicia > Vicia faba. Next base: position 319,018,043 of record OX451739.1, on the reverse strand, counting down.
AACAACAACAACAACAACAATAACAACAACAACAACGTCAAATAAATAACAACAACAACAACATCAAATATACAACGTCAACAACAACAACGTCAAATAAACAACAACACCAACAACGTCAACAACAACAACAACAACAACAACAATGTCAAATAAACAACAACAACAACAACGTCAAATAAACAACAACAACAACGTCAAATAAACAACAACAACAACGTCAACAACAACAACTACGTGAAATAAACAACAACAACAATGTCAAATAAACAACAACAACAACAATGTCAACAACAACAACATGAAATAAACAACAACAACGTCAAATAAACAACAACAATTAAAACAACGTCAAATAAACAACAACAACAACAACAACAACGTCAAATAAACAACAACACCAACAACGTCAACAACAACAACAATGTCAAATAAACAACAACAATAACAACGTCAACAACAACAACAATGTCAAATAAACAACAACAACAACAACGTCAAATAAACAACGTCAACAACAACAACAACGTCAAATAAACAACAACAACAACATCAAATAAACAACAACAACAACGTCAAATAAACAACAAAAACAACGACAACAACAACGTCAAATAAACAACAACAACAACAACAACGTCAAATAAATAACAACAACAACAACGTCAAATAAACAACAAAAACAACAACAACAATAACAACAACAACAACAACGTCAAATAAACAACAACAACAACAACAACGTCAAATAAACAACAACAACGTCAAATAAACAACAACAACAACGTCAACAACAACAACAACGTCAAATAAACAACAACAAGAACTATGTCAACAACAACAACAACGTCAAATAAACAACAACAACAACAACGTCAACAACAACAACAACGTCAAATAAACAACAACCACAACAACGTCAAATAAACAACAACAACACCGTCAAATAAACAACAACAACAACAACAACGTCAAATAAACAACAACAACGTCAAATAAATAACAACAACAATAACAACAACGTCAAATAACCAACAACAACAACAACAACAATAACAACAACAACAACAACAACGTGAAATAAACAAGAGTAACAACAATGTCAACAACATTAACAACGTCAAATAAACAACAACAACAACAACGTTAAATAAACAACAACAACAACAACGTAAATTAAACAACAACAACAACAACGTCAAATAAACAACAAAAACAACGTCAAATAAACAACAACAACAACAACAACAACAACAAATAAACAACAACAACAACAACAATAACGTCAAATAAACAACAACAACAACAACATCAACAATAACGTCAAATAAACAACAACAACACCGTCAAATAAACAACAACAACAACAACGTCAAATAAACAACAACAACGTCAAATAAACAACAACAACAACCTCAACAACAACAACGTCAAATAAACAACAACAACAACAACAACAACGTCAACAACAACAACAACAACAACAACGTCAAATAAACAACAACAACAACGTCAAATAAACAATAACAACAACAATGTCAAATAAACAACAACAACGTCAAATAAACAACAACAACAACAACGTCAAATAAACAACAACAACAACAACAATAACAACAACAACAACGTCAAATAAATAACAACAACAACAACATCAAATATACAACGTCAACAACAACAACGTCAAATAAACAACAACACCAACAACGTCAACAACAACAACAACAACAACAACAATGTCAAATAAACAACAACAACAACAACGTCAAATAAACAACAACAACAACGTCAAATAAACAACAACAACAACGTCAACAACAACAACAACAATGTCAAATAAACAACAACAAGAACTATGTCAACAACAACAACAACGTCAAATAAACAACAACAACAACAACAACAACGTCAACAACAACAACAACGTCAAATAAACAACAACCACAACAACGTCAAATAAACAACAACAACAACACCGTCAAATAAACAACAACAACAACAACGTCAAATAAACAACAACAACAACAACGTCAAATAAATAACAACAATAATAACAACAACGTCAAATAAACAACATCAACAACAATAACAACAACAATAACAACAACAACAACAACAACGTGAAATAAACAACAACAACAATGTCAACAACATTAACAACGTCAAATAAACAACAACAACAACAACAACGTTAAATAAACAACAACAACAACAACGTCAACAACAACAACAACGTAAATTAAACAACAACAACAACGTCAAATAAACAACAACAACAACGTCAAATAAACAACAGCAACAACAACGTCAAATAAACAACAACAATAACAACAACGTCAAATAAGCAACAACAACAAATACGACAACAACAATAACGTCAAATAACAAAAACAACGTCTAATAAACAACAATAACAACGTCAAATAAACAACAACAACAACAACATCAAATAAACAACAACAACAACAACGTCAAATAAACAACAACAACAATTTCGACAACAACGTCAAATAAACAACAACAACAACAACAACGTCAAATAAACAACAATAACAACGTCAAATAAACATGAACAACAACAACAACATCAAATAAACAACAACAACAACAACAACGTCAAATAAACAACAACAACAACATCAACAACAACAAAAACGTCAAATAAACAACAACAACAACAACGTCAACAACAACAACTACGTCAAATAAACAACAACAACAATGTCAAATAAACAACAACAACAACAACAATGTCAACAACAACAACATCAAATAAACAACAACAACGTCAAATAAACAACAACACCAACAACGTCAACAACAACAACAATGTCAAATAAACAACAACAATAACAACGTCAACAACAACAACAATGTCAAATAAACAACAACAACAACGTCAAATAAACAACGTCAACAACAACAACAACGTCAAATAAACAACAACAAGAACAACAACAACGTCAACAACAACAACGTCAAATAAACAACAACAACAACAACAACGTCAAATAAACAACAACAACACCGTCAAATAAACAACAACAACAACAACGTCAAATAAACAACAACAACAACAACGTCAACAACAACAACGTCAAATAAACAACAACAATAACAACGTCAACAACAACAACAACAACGTCAAATAAACAACAACAACAACAACGTCAAATAAACAATAACAACAACAATGTCAAATAAACAACAACAACGTCAAATAAACAACAACAACAACGTCAAATAAACAACAACAACAACAATAACAACAACAACAACGTCAAATAAATAACAACAACAACAACGTCAAATATACAACGTCAACAACAACAACGTCAAATAAACAACAACTCCAACAACGTCAACAACAACAACAACAACAACAATGTCAAATAAACAACAACAACGTCAAATAAACAACAACAACAACGTCAAATAAACAACAACAACGTGAAATAAACAACAACAACAACGTCAACAACAACAACAACAACGTCAAATAAACAACAACAAGAACTATGTCAACAACAACAACAACGTCAAATAAACAACAACAACAACAACAACGTCAACAAGAACAACGTCAAATAAACAACAACCACAACAACGTCAAATAAACAACAACAACACCGTCAAATAAACAACAACAACAACAACAACGTCAAATAAACAACAACAACAACAACGTCAAATAAATAACAACAACAATAACAACAACGTCAAATAAACAACAACAACAACAACAACAACGTTAAATAAACAACAACAACAACAACGTCAACAACAACAACAACGTAAATTAAACAACAACAACAACGTCAAATAAACAACAACAACAACGTCAAATAAACAACAGCAACAACAACGTCAAATAAACAACCACAATAACAACAACGTCAAATAAGCAACAACAACAAATACAACAACAACAAAAATGTCAAATAACAAAAACAACGTCTAATAAACAACAACAACAACGTCAAATAAACAACAACAACAACAACGTCAAATAAACAACAACAACAATAATGTCAACAACAACGTCAAATAAACAACAACAACAACGTCAAATAAACAACAATAACAACGTCAAATAAACAACAACAACAACAACAACAACAAATAAACAACAACAACAACAACAATAACGTCAAATAAACAACAACAACAACAACATCAACAACAACGTCAAATAAACAACAACAACAACGTCAACAACAACAACTACGTGAAATAAACAACAACAACAACAATGTCAAATAAACAACAACAACAACAATGTCAACAACAACAACATGAAATAAACAACAACAACATCAAATAAACAACAACAATTAAAACAACGTCAAATAAACAACAACAACAACAACAACGTCAAATAAACAACAACACCAACAACGTCAACAACAACAACAATGTCAAATAAACAACAACAATAACAACGTCAACAACAACAACAATGTCAAATAAACAACAACAACAACAACGTCAAATAAACAACGTCAACAACAACAACAACGTCAAATAAACAACAACAACAACAACATCAAATAAACAACAACAACAACAACAACAACGTCAAATAAACAACAAAAACAACGACAACAACAACGTCAAATAAACAACAACAACAACAACGTCAAATAAATAACAACAACAACAACGTCAAATAAACAACAAAAACAACAAAAACAATAACAACAGCAACAACAACGTCAAATAAACAACAACAATAACAACAACGTCAAATAAGCAACAACAACAAATACAACAACAACAATAACGTCAAATAACAAAAACAACGTCTAATAAACAACAATAACAACGTCAAATAAACAACAACAACAACAACATCAAATAAACAACAACAACAACAACGTCAAATAAACAACAACAACAACAATTTCGACAACAACGTCAAATAAACAACAACAACAACATCAACAACAACAAAAACGTCAAATAAACAACAACAACAACAACGTCAACAACAACAACTACGTCAAATAAACAACAACAACAATGTCAAATAAACAACAACAACAACAATGTCAACAACAACAACGTCAAATAAACAACTAAAACAACGTCAAATAAACAACAACACCAACAACGTCAACAACAACAACAATGTCAAATAAACAACAACAATAACAACGTCAACAACAACAACAATGTCAAATAAACAACAACAACAACGTCAAATAAACAACGTCAACAACAACAACAACGTCAAATAAACAACAACAAGAACAACAACAACGTCAACAACAACAACGTCAAATAAACAACAACAACAACAACAACGTCAAATAAACAACAACAACACCGTCAAATAAACAACAACAACAACAACGTCAAATAAACAACAACAACGTCAAATAAACAACAGCAACAACAACGTCAACAACAACAACGTCAAATAAACAACAACAATAACAACGTCAACAACAACAACAACAACGTCAAATAAACAACAACAACAACAACGTCAAGTAAACAATAACAACAACAATGTCAAATAAACAACAACAACGTCAAATAAACAACAACAACAACGTCAAATAAACAACAACAACAACAATAACAACAACAACAACGTCAAATAAATAACAACAATAACAACGTCAAATATACAACGTCAACAACAACAACGTCAAATAAACAACAACACCAACAACGTCAACAACAACAACAACAACAACAATGTCAAATAAACAACAACAACGTCAAATAAACAACAACAACAACAACGTCAAATAAACAACAACAACGTGAAATAAACAACAACAACAACGTCAACAACAACAACAACAACGTCAAATAAACAACAACAAGAACTATGTCAACAACAACAACAACGTCAAATAAACAACAACAACAACAACAACGTCAACAACAACAACGTCAAATAAACAACAACCACAACAATGTTAAATAAACAACAACAACACCGTCAAATAAACAACAACAACAACAACAACGTCAAATAAACAACAACAACAACAACAACGTCAAATAAATAACCACAACAATAACAACAACGTCAAATAAACAACAACAACAACAACAACAACGTTAAATAAACAACAACAACAACAACGTCAACAACAACAACAACGTAAATTAAACAACAACAACAACGTCAAATAAACAACAACAACAACGTCAAATAAACAACAGCAACAACAACGTCAAATAAACAACCACAATAACAACAACGTCAAATAAGCAACAACAACAAATACAACAACAACAAAAACGTCAAATAACAAAAACAACGTCTAATAAACAACAACAACAACGTCAAATAAACAACAACAACAACGTCAAATAAACAACAACAACAATAATGTCAACAACAACGTCAAATAAACAACAACAACAACGTCAAATAAACAACAATAACAACGTCAAATAAACAACAACAACAACAACAACAACAACAACAAATAAACAACAACAACAACAACAATAACGTCAAATAAACAACAACAACAACAACATCAACAACAACGTCAAATAAACAACAACAACAACGTCAACAACAACAACTACGTGAAATAAACAACAACAACAATGTCAAATAAACAACAACAACAACAATGTCAACAACAACAACATGAAATAAACAACAACAACGTCAAATAAACAACAACAATTAAAACAACGTCAAATAAACAACAACAACAACAACAACAACGTCAAATAAACAACAACACCAACAACGTCAACAACAACAACAATGTCAAATAAACAACAACAATAACAACGTCAACAACAACAACAATGTCAAATAAACAACAACAACAACAACGTCAAATAAACAACGTCAACAACAACAACAACGTCAAATAAACAACAACAACAACATCAAATAAACAACAACAACAACGTCAAATAAACAACAAAAACAACGACAACAACAACGTCAAATAAACAACAACAACAACAACAACAACGTCAAATAAATAACAACAACAACAACGTCAAATAAACAACAAAAACAACAACAACAATAACAACAACAACAACAACGTCAAATAAACAACAACAACAACAACAACGTCAAATAAACAACAACAACAACGTCAAATAAACAACAACAACAACGTCAACAACAACAACAACGTCAAATAAACAACAACAAGAACTATGTCAACAACAACAACAACAACGTCAAATAAACAACAACAACAACAACGTCAACAACAACAACAACGTCAAATAAACAACAACCACAACAACGTCAAATAAACAACAACAACACCGTCAAATAAACAACAACAACAACAACAACGTCAAATAAACAACAACAACGTCAAATAAATAACAACAACAATAACAACAACGTCAAATAACCAACAACAACAACAACAACAATAACAACAACAACAACAACAACAACGTGAAATAAACAAGAGTAACAACAATGTCAACAACATTAACAACGTCAAATAAACAACAACAACAACAACGTTAAATAAACAACAACAACAACAACGTAAATTAAACAACAACAACAACAACGTCAAATAAACAACAATAACAACGTCAAATAAACAACAACAACAACAACAACAACAACAAATAAACAACAACAACAACAATAACGTCAAATAAACAACAACAACAACAACATCAACAATAACGTCAAATAAACAACAACAACACCGTCAAATAAACAACAACAACAACAACGTCAAATAAACAACAACAACGTCAAATAAACAACAACAACAACCTCAACAACAACAACGTCAAATAAACAACAACAACAACAACAACAACGTCAACAACAACAACAACGTCAAATAAACAACAACAACAACGTCAAATAAACAATAACAACAACAATGTCAAATAAACAACAACAACGTCAAATAAACAACAACAACAACAACGTCAAATAAACAACAACAACAACAACAATAACAACAACAACAACGTCAAATAAATAACAACAACAACAACATCAAATATACAACGTCAACAACAACAACGTCAAATAAACAACAACACCAACAACGTCAACAACAACAACAACAACAACAATGTCAAATAAACAACAACAACAACAACGTCAAATAAACAACAACAACAACGTCAAATAAACAACAACAACAACGTCAACAACAACAACAACAATGTCAAATAAACAACAACAAGAACTATGTCAACAACAACAACAACGTCAAATAAACAACAACAACAACAACAACGTCAACAACAACAACAACGTCAAATAAACAACAACAACAACACCGTCAAATAAACAACAACAACAACAACAACAACGTCAAATAAACAACAACAACAACAACAACGTCAAATAAATAACAACAATAATAACAACAACGTCAAATAAACAACATCAACAACAATAACAACAACAATAACAACAACAACAACAACAACGTGAAATAAACAACAACAACAATGTCAACAACATTAACAACGTCAAATAAACAACAACAACAACAACAACGTTAAATAAACAACAACAACAACAACGTCAACAACAACAACAACGTAAATTAAACAACAACAACAACGTCAAATAAACAACAACAACAACGTCAAATAAACAACAGCAACAACAACGTCAAATAAACAACAACAATAACAACAACGTCAAATAAGCAACAACAACAAATACAACAACAACAATAACGTCAAATAACAAAAACAACGTCTAATAAACAACAATAACAACGTCAAATAAACAACAACAACAACAACATCAAATAAACAACAACAACAACAACGTCAAATAAACAACAACAACAATTTCGACAACAACGTCAAATAAACAACAACAACAACAACGTCAAATAAACAACAATAACAACGTCAAATAAACATGAACAACAACAACAACATCAAATAAACAACAACAACAACAACAACGTCAAATAAACAACAACAACAACATCAACAACAACAAAAACGTCAAATAAACAACAACAACAACAACGTCAACAACAACAACTACGTCAAATAAACAACAACAACAATGTCAAATAAACAACAACAACAACAACAATGTCAACAACAACAACATCAAATAAACAACAACAACGTCAAATAAACAACAACACCAACAACGTCAACAACAACAACAATGTCAAATAAACAACAACAATAACAACGTCAACAACAACAACAATGTCAAATAAACAACAACAACAACAACGTCAAATAAACAACGTCAACAACAACAACAACGTCAAATAAACAACAACAAGAACAACAACAACGTCAACAACAACAACGTCAAATAAACAACAACAACAACAACAACGTCAAATAAACAACAACAACACCGTCAAATAAACAACAACAACAACAACGTCAAATAAACAACAACAACATCAAATAAACAACAACAACAACAACGTCAACAACAACAACGTCAAATAAACAACAACAATAACAACGTCAACAACAACAACAACAACGTCAAATAAACAACAACAACAACAACGTCAAATAAACAATAACAACAACAATGTCAAATAAACAACAACAACGTCAAATAAACAACAACAACAACGTCAAATAAACAACAACAACAACAATAACAACAACAACAACGTCAAATAAATAACAACAACAACAACGTCAAATATACAACGTCAACAACAACAACGTCAAATAAACAACAACTCCAACAACGTCAACAACAACAACAACAACAACAACAATGTCAAATAAACAACAACAACGTCAAATAAACAACAACAACAACGTCAAATAAACAACAACAACGTGAAATAAACAACAACAACAACGTCAACAACAACAACAACAACGTCAAATAAACAACAACAAGAACTATGTCAACAACAACAACAACGTCAAATAAACAACAACAACAACAACAACGTCAACAACAACAACGTCAAATAAACAACAACCACAACAACGTCAAATAAACAACAACAACACCGTCAAATAAACAACAACAACAACAACGTCAAATAAACAACAACAACAACAACGTCAAATAAATAACAACAACAATAACAACAACGTCAAATAAACAACAACAACAACAACAACGTTAAATAAACAACAACAACAACAACGTCAACAACAACAACAACGTAAATTAAACAACAACAACAACGTCAAATAAACAACAACAACAACGTCAAATAAACAACAGCAACAACAACGTCAAATAAACAACCACAATAACAACAACGTCAAATAAGCAACAACAACAAATACAACAACAACAAAAATGTCAAATAACAAAAACAACGTCTAATAAACAACAACAACAACGTCAAATAAACAACAACAACAACAACGTCAAATAAACAACAACAACAATAATGTCAACAACAACGTCAAATAAACAACAACAACAACGTCAAATAAACAACAATAACAACGTCAAATAAACAACAACAACAACAACAACAACAACAACAACAACAACAATAACGTCAAATAAACAACAACAACAACAACATCAACAACAACGTCAAATAAACAACAACAACAACGTCAACAACAACAACTACGTGAAATAAACAACAACAACAACAATGTCAAATAAACAACAACAACAACAATGTCAACAACAACAACATGAAATAAACAACAACAACATCAAATAAACAACAACAATTAAAACAATGTCAAATAAACAACAACAACAACAACAACAACGTCAAATAAACAACAACACCAACAACGTCAACAACAACAACAATGTCAAATAAACAACAACAATAACAACGTCTACAACAACAACAATGTCAAATAAACAACAACAACAACAACGTCAAATAAACAACGTCAACAACAACAACAACGTCAAATAAACAACAACAACAACAACATCAAATAAACAACAACAACAACAACAACAACGTCAAATAAACAACAAAAACAACGACAACAACAACGTCAAATAAACAACAACAACAACAACAACAACGTCAAATAAATAACAACAACAACAACGTCAAATAAACAACAAAAACAACAAAAACAATAACAACAACAACAACAACATCAAATAAACAACAACAACAACAACGTCAAATAAACAACAACAACGTCAAATAAACAACAACAACAACGTCAACAACAACAACAACGTCAAATAAACAACAACAAGAACTATGTCAACAACAACAACAATGTCAAATAAACAACAACAACAACAACGTCAACAACAACAACAACGTCAAATAAACAACAACCACAACAACGTCAAATAAACAACAACAACACCGTCAAATAAACAACAACAACAACAACAACGTCAAATAAACAACAACAACGTCAAATAAATAACAACAACAATAACAACAACGTCAAATAACCAACAACAACAACAACAACAATAACAACAACAACAACAACAACGTGAAATAAACAAGAGTAACAACAATGTCAACAACATTAACAACGTCAAATAAACAACAACAACAACAACGTTAAATAAACAACAACAACAACAACAACGTAAATTAAACAACAACAACAACAACGTCAAATAAACAACAATAACAACGTCAAATAAACAACAACAACAACAACAACAACAACAAATAAACAACAACAACAACAACAATAACGTCAAATAAACAACAACAACAACAACAACATCAACAACAACGTCAAATAAACAACAACAACAACGTCAACAACAACAACTACGTGAAATAAACAACAACAACAATGTCAAATAAACAACAACAACAACAACGTTAAATAAACAACAACAACAACAACGTCAACAACAACAACAACGTAAATTAAACAACAACAACAACGTCAAATAAACAACAACAACAACGTCAAATAAACAACAGCAACAACAACGTCAAATAAACAACCACAATAACAACAACGTCAAATAAGCAACAACAACAAATACAACAACAACAAAAATGTCAAATAACAAAAACAACGTCTAATAAACAACAACAACAACGTCAAATAAACAACAACAACAACAACGTCAAATAAACAACAACAACAATAATGTCAACAACAACGTCAAATAAACAACAACAACAACGTCAAATAAACAACAATAACAACGTCAAATAAACAACAACAACAACAACAACAACAACAACAAATAAACAACAACAACAACAATAACGTCAAATAAACAACAACAACAACAACATCAACAACAACGTCAAATAAACAACAACAACAACGTCAACAACAACAACTACGTGAAATAAACAACAACAACAACAATGTCAAATAAACAACAACAACAACAATGTCAACAACAACAACATGAAATAAACAACAACAACATCAAATAAACAACAACAATTAAAACAACGTCAAATAAACAACAACAACAACAACAACAACGTCAAATAAACAACAACACCAACAACGTCAACAACAACAACAATGTCAAATAAACAACAACAATAACAACGTCTACAACAACAACAATGTCAAATAAACAACAACAACAACAACGTCAAATAAACAACGTCAACAACAACAACAACGTCAAATAAACAACAACAACAACAACATCAAATAAACAACAACAACAACAACAACAACGTCAAATAAACAACAAAAACAACGACAACAACAACGTCAAATAAACAACAACAACAACAACAACAACGTCAAATAAATAACAACAACAACAACGTCAAATAAACAACAAAAACAACAAAAACAATAACAACAACAACAACAACGTCAAATAAACAACAACAACAACAACGTCAAATAAACAACAACAACGTCAAATAAACAACAACAACAACGTCAACAACAACAACAACGTCAAATAAACAACAACAAGAACTATGTCAACAACAACAACAATGTCAAATAAACAACAACAACAACAACGTCAACAACAACAACAACGTCAAATAAACAACAACCACAACAACGTCAAATAAACAACAACAACACCGTCAAATAAACAACAACAACAACAACAACGTCAAATAAACAACAACAACGTCAAATAAATAACAACAACAATAACAACAACGTCAAATAACCAACAACAACAACAACAACAATAACAACAACAACAACAACAACGTGAAATAAACAAGAGTAACAACAATGTCAACAACATTAACAACGTCAAATAAACAACAACAACAACAACGTTAAATAAACAACAACAACAACAACGTAAATTAAACAACAACAACAACAACAACGTCAAATAAACAACAATAACAACGTCAAATAAACAACAACAACAACAACAACAACAACAACAAATAAACAACAACAACAACAACA
>OX451739.1:318994768-319002268 GCA_948472305.1 Vicia faba | reverse complement strand
AATAAACAACAACAACAACAACGTCAAATAAACAACGTCAACAACAACAACAACGTCAAATAAACAACAACAACAACATCAAATAAACAACAACAACAACAACGTCAAATAAACAACAAAAACAACGACAACAACAACGTCAAATAAACAACAACAACAACAACGTCAAATAAATAACAACAACAACAACGTCAAATAAACAACAAAAACAACAACAACAATAACAACAACAACAACAACGTCAAATAAACAACAACAACAACAACAACGTCAAATAAACAACAACAACGTCAAATAAACAACAACAACAACGTCAACAACAACAACAACGTCAAATAAACAACAACAAGAACTATGTCAACAACAACAACAACGTCAAATAAACAACAACAACAACAACGTCAACAACAACAACAAAGTCAAATAAACAACAACCACAACAACAACAACAACGTCAAATAAATAACAACAACAATAACAACAACGTGAAATAACCAACAACAACAACAACAACAACAATAACAACAACAACAACAACAACGTGAAATAAACAAGAGTAACAACAATGTCAACAACATTAACAACGTCAAATAAACAACAACAACAACAACAACGTTAAATAAACAACAACAACAACAACGTAAATTAAACAACAACAACAACGTCAAATAAACAACAACAACAACAACGTCAAATAAACAACAGCAACAACAACGTCAAATAAACAACAACAATAACAACAACGTCAAATAAGCAACAACAACAAATACAACAACAACAATAACGTCAAATAACAAAAACAACGTCTACTAAACAACAATAACAACGTCAAATAAACAACAACAACAACAACAACATCAAATAAACAACAACAACAACAACGTCAAATAAACAACAACAACAATAATGTCAAAAACAACGTCAAATAAACAACAACAACAACGTCAAATAAACAACAATAACAACGTCAAATAAACAACAACAACAACAACAACAAATAAACAACAACAACAACAATAACGTCAAATAAACAACAACAACAACAACATCAACAACAACGTCAAATAAACAACAATAACAACAACGTCAACAACAACAACTACGTGAAATAAACAACAACAACAATGTCAAATAAACAACAACAACAACAATGTCAACAACAACAACATGAAATAAAAAACAACAACGTCAAATAAACAACAACAATTAAAACAACGTCAAATAAACAACAACAACAACAACAACAACAACAACAACGTCAAATAAACAACAACACCAACAACGTCAACAACAACAACAATGTCAAATAAACAACAACAATAACAACGTCAACAAGAACAACAATGTCAAATAAACAACAACAACAACAACGTCAAATAAACAACGTCAACAACAACAACAACGTCAAATAAACAACAACAACAACATCAAATAAACAACAACAACAACGTCAAATAAACAACAAAAACAACGACAACAACAACGTCAAATAAACAACAACAACAACAACGTCAAATAAATAACAACAACAACAACGTCAAATAAACAACAAAAACAACAACAACAATAACAACAACAACAACAACGTCAAATAAACAACAACAACAACAACAACGTCAAATAAACAACAACAACGTCAAATAAACAACAACAAAAACAACAACTACATCAACAACAACAAAAACGTCAAATAAACAACAACAACAACAACGTCAACAACAACAACTACGTCAAATAAACAACAACAACAACGTCAAAAAAACAATAACAACAACAACAACGTCAACAACAACAACGTCAAATAAACAACAACAACAACGTCAAATAAACAACAACAACAACGTCAAATAAACAACGATAACAACAACAACAACGTCAAATAAACAACAACAACAACAACGTGAAATAAACAACAACAACAACAACAACATCAAATAAACAACAACAACAACAACAATAACAACAACAACAACAACAACGTCAAATAAACAACAAAAACAACGACAACAACAACGTCAAATAAATAACAACAACAACAACAACGTCAACTAAACAACAAGAATAACAGCAACATCAAATAAACAACAACCACAACAAAAACGTCAAATAAACAACAACAACAACGTCAAATAAATAACAAACACAACAACAACAATGTCACCAACATTAACAACGTCAAATAAATAACAACAATAACAACGCCAAATAAACAACAACAACAACAACGTCAACAACAACAACATCAAATAAACAACAACAACATTAACAAGGTTAAAAATAACAACAACAATAACGTCAAATAAACAACAACAATAACAACAACGTCAAATAAACAACAACAACAACAACAACAAATACAACAACATCAACAAAGTCAAATAACAACAACAACAACATTAACAAGGTTAAAAATAACAACAACAATAACGTCAAATAAACAACAACAATAACAACAACGTCAAATAAACAACAACAACAACACCAACAAATACAACAACAACAACAAAGTCAAATAACAACAACAACGTCAAATAAACAACAACAACAACGTCAAATAAACAACAACAACAACGTCAAATAAACAACAACAACAACAACGTCAAATAAATAACAACAACAACAACGTCAAATAAACAACAACAACAACAACAACGTCAAATAAATAACAACAACAACAACAACGTCAAATAAATAACAACAACAACAACAACTCCAAATAACAAAAACAACGTCAAATAAACAACAATACCAACGTCAAATAAACAACAACAACAACAATAACAACATCAAATAAACAACAACAACAACAACGTCAAATAAACAACAACAACAACAATGTCAACAACAACGTCAAATAAACAACAACAACAATGTCAAATAAACAACAACAACTAAAACAATGTCAAATAAACAACAACAATAACAACAACGTCAAATAAACAACAACACCAACAACGTCAACAACAACAACAACAACAACAACAATGTCAAATAAACAACAACAACAGCAACAACGTCAACAATAACAACAATGTCAAATAAACAACAACAACAATGTCAAATAAACAACAACAACAATGTCAACAACAACAACGTCAAATCAACAACAACAACAACGTCAAATAAACAACAACGTCAACAACATCAACAACGTCAAATAAACAACAACAACAACAACAACTATGTCAACAACAACGACAATGTCAAATAAACAACAACAACAACAACGTCAACAACAACTACGTCAAATAAACAACAACAACAACAACAACGTCAAATAAACAACAACAACAACAACACCGTCAAATAAACAACAACAACAACGTCAAATAAACAACAACAACAACGTCAAATAAACAACAACAACAACAACGTCAACAACAACAACAACGTCAAATAAACAACAACAACAACAACATCAACAACAATAACAACAATGTCAAATAAACAACAACAACAACGTCAAATAAACAATAACAACAACAATGTCAAATAAACAACAACAACATCAAATAAACAACAACAACAACAACGTCAAATAAACAACAACAACAACAATAACAACAACAACAACGTCAAATAAATAACAACAACAACAATGTCAAGTAAACAACAACAACAACAATGTCAAATAGACAACAACAACAACAACGTCAAATAAACAACAACAACAACGTCAAATAAATAACAACAACGTCAAATAAACAACAACAACAACGTCAACAACAAGAATAACAACGTCAAATAAACAACAACAAGAACTATGTCAACAACAACAACAACGTCAAATAAACAACAACAACAACAACGTCAACAACAACAACAACGTCAAATAAACAACAACAACAACAACAACATCAAATAAACAACAACAACACCGTCAAATAAACAACAACAACAACAACAATGTCAAATAAACAACAACAACGTCAAATAAACAACAACAACAACAACGTCAAATAAACAACAACAACAACAATAACAACAACAACAACGTCAAATAAATAACAACAACAACAACGTCAAATATACAACGTCAACAACAACAACAACGTCAAATAAACAACAACACCAACAACGTCAACAACAACAACAACAACAACAACAACAATGTCAAGTAAACAACAACAACAACAATGTCAAATAAACAACAACAACAACAACGTCAAATAAACAACAACAACAACGTCAAATAAATAACAACAACGTCAAATAAACAACAACAACAACGTCAACAACAAGAATAACAACGTCAAATAAACAACAACAAGAACTATGTCAACAACAACAACAACGTCAAATAAACAACAACAACAACAACGTCAACAACAACAACAACGTCAAATAAACAACAACAACAACAACGTCAAATAAACAACAACAACACCGTCAAATAAACAACAACAACAACAACAACAACAACAACGTCAACAACAACAACAACGTCAAATAAACAACAACAACAACAACAACGTCAAATAAACAACAACAACACCGTCAAATAAACAACAACAACAACAACAACAACAACGTCAAATAAACAACAATGTCAAATAAACAACAACAACAACAATGTCAACAACAACAACAACGTCAAATAAATAACAACAACGTCAAATAAACAACAACAACAACGTCAACAACAAGAATAACAACGTCAAATAAACAACAACAAGAACTATGTCAACAACAACAACAACGTCAAATAAACAACAACAACAACAATGTCAACAACAACAACAACGTCAAATAAATAACAACAACGTCAAATAAACAACAACAACAACGTCAACAACAAGAATAACAACGTCAAATAAACAACAACAAGAACTATGTCAACAACAACAACAACGTCAAATAAACAACAACAACAACAACGTCAACAACAACAACAACGTCAAATAAACAACAACAACAACAACAACATCAAATAAACAACAACAACACCGTCAAATAAACAACAACAACAACAACAATGTCAAATAAACAACAACAACGTCAAATAAACAACAACAACAACAACGTCAAATAAACAACAACAACAACAATAACAACAACAACAACGTCAAATAAATAACAACAACAACAACGTCAAATATACAACGTCAACAACAACAACAACGTCAAATAAACAACAACACCAACAACGTCAACAACAACAACAACAACAACAACAACAATGTCAAGTAAACAACAACAACAACAATGTCAAATAAACAACAACAACAACAACGTCAAATAAACAACAACAACAACGTCAAATAAATAACAACAACGTCAAATAAACAACAACAACAACGTCAACAACAAGAATAACAACGTCAAATAAACAACAACAAGAACTATGTCAACAACAACAACAACGTCAAATAAACAACAACAACAACAACGTCAACAACAACAACAACGTCAAATAAACAACAACAACAACAACAACGTCAAATAAACAACAACAACACCGTCAAATAAACAACAACAACAACAACAACAACAACGTCAACAACAACAACAACGTCAAATAAACAACAACAACAACAACAACGTCAAATAAACAACAACAACACCGTCAAATAAACAACAACAACAACAACAACAACGTCAAATAAACAACAATGTCAAATAAACAACAACAACAACAATGTCAACAACAACAACAACATCAAATAAACAACAACAACAACAACAACGTCAACCACAACAACAACGTCAAATAAACAACAACAACAATAACAACGTCAAATAAACAACAACAACAACACCGTCAAATAAACAACAACAACAACAACAACGTCAAATAAACAACAACAACAACAAGGACAAATAAACAACAACAACAACAACATCAACAACAACAAAAACGTCAAATAAACAACAACAACAACGTCAACAACAACAACTACGTCAAATAAACAATAACAAAAACGTCAAATAAACAACAACAAGAACAATGTCAATAACAACAACGTCAAATAAACAACAACAACAACAACGTCAAATAAAAAACAACAACAACAACAACGTCAAATAAACAACAACACCAACAACGTCAACAACAACAACAACAATAATGTCAAATAAACAACAACAATAACAACGTCAACAACAACAAAAACGTCAAATAAACAACAACAACGTCAACAACAACAACTACGTCAAATAAACAACAACAACTACGTCAAATAAACAATAACAACAACAACAACGTCAAATAAACAACAACAACAATGTCAAATAAACAACAACAACAACAACAACTTCAAATAAACAACAACAACAACGTCAACAACAACAACAATGTCAAATAAACAACTACAACAACAACACCCTCAACAACAACAAAAATGTCAAATAAACAATAACAACGTCAAATAAACAACAACGTCAACAACAACAACAACGTCAAATAAACAACAACAACAACAACAACAACAACACCGCCAAATAAACAACAACAACAACAACAACGTCAAATAAACAACAACAACAACAACAACAACAACGTCAAATAAACAACAACAACAACGTCAAATAAACAACAACAACAACAACGTCAAATAAACAACAACAATAACAACAACGTCAACAACAACAACGTCAACTAAACAACAACAACAACAACAACAACAACAACGTCAAATAAACAACAACAACAACAACAACACCGCCAAATAAACAACAACAACAACAACGTCAAATAAACAACAACAACAACAACGTCAAATAAACAACAACAACAACGTCAAATAAACAACAACAACAACAACGTCAAATAAACAACAACAATAACAACAACGTCAACAACAACAACGTCAACTAAACAACAACAACAACAACAACAACAACGTCAAATAAACAACAACCACAACAACAACGTCAAATAAACAACAACAACAACAACAACGTCAAATAAACAACAAAAATAACAACAACAATGTCAACAACATTAACAACGTCAAATAAACAACAACAACACCAACGTCAAATAAACAACAACAACAACAACGTCAAATAAACAAGAAAAACAAAGACAACAACAACAACAACAATAACAACGTTAAAAATAACAACAACAATAACGTCAAATAAACAACAACAACAACGTCAAATAAACAACAACAACAACAACAACAAATACAACAACAACAACGTCAAATAACAACAACAACGTCAAATAAACAACAATAACAACAACAACGTCAAATAAACATCAACAACAACGTCAAATAAACAACAACAACAACAACGTCAAATAAACAACAACAACAACAACAACAACAACAACAACAACATAAACAACAAAAATGTCAAATGAACAACTACGTCAACAACAACAACTACGTCAAATACATAACAACAACAACGTCAAATAAACAACAACAACAACAATGTCAACAACAACAACGTCAAATAAACAACAACAACAACATCAAATAAACAACAACAACTAAAACAATGTCAAATAAACAACAACAACAACAACAACGTCGAATAAACACCGAC
>OX451739.1:318857268-318989768 GCA_948472305.1 Vicia faba | reverse complement strand
CAAATAAACAACAACAACAACGTCAAATAAATAACAACAACGTCAAATAAACAACAACAACAACGTCAACAACAAGAATAACAACGTCAAATAAACAACAACAAGAACTATGTCAACAACAACAACAACGTCAAATAAACAACAACAACAACAACGTCAACAACAACAACAACGTCAAATAAACAACAACAACAACAACGTCAAATAAACAACAACAACACCGTCAAATAAACAACAACAACAACAACAACAACAACAACGTCAACAACAACAACAACGTCAAATAAACAACAACAACAACAACAACGTCAAATAAACAACAACAACACCGTCAAATAAACAACAACAACAACAACAACAACAACGTCAAATAAACAACAATGTCAAATAAACAACAACAACAACAATGTCAACAACAACAACAACGTCAAATAAATAACAACAACGTCAAATAAACAACAACAACAACGTCAACAACAAGAATAACAACGTCAAATAAACAACAACAAGAACTATGTCAACAACAACAACAACGTCAAATAAACAACAACAACAACAATGTCAACAACAACAACAACGTCAAATAAATAACAACAACGTCAAATAAACAACAACAACAACGTCAACAACAAGAATAACAACGTCAAATAAACAACAACAAGAACTATGTCAACAACAACAACAACGTCAAATAAACAACAACAACAACAACGTCAACAACAACAACAACGTCAAATAAACAACAACAACAACAACAACATCAAATAAACAACAACAACACCGTCAAATAAACAACAACAACAACAACAATGTCAAATAAACAACAACAACGTCAAATAAACAACAACAACAACAACGTCAAATAAACAACAACAACAACAATAACAACAACAACAACGTCAAATAAATAACAACAACAACAACGTCAAATATACAACGTCAACAACAACAACAACGTCAAATAAACAACAACACCAACAACGTCAACAACAACAACAACAACAACAACAACAATGTCAAGTAAACAACAACAACAACAATGTCAAATAAACAACAACAACAACAACGTCAAATAAACAACAACAACAACGTCAAATAAATAACAACAACGTCAAATAAACAACAACAACAACGTCAACAACAAGAATAACAACGTCAAATAAACAACAACAAGAACTATGTCAACAACAACAACAACGTCAAATAAACAACAACAACAACAACGTCAACAACAACAACAACGTCAAATAAACAACAACAACAACAACAACGTCAAATAAAAACCAACAACACCGTCAAATAAACAACAACAACAACAACAACAACAACGTCAACAACAACAACAACGTCAAATAAACAACAACAACAACAACAACGTCAAATAAACAACAACAACACCGTCAAATAAACAACAACAACAACAACAACAACAACGTCAAATAAACAACAATGTCAAATAAACAACAACAACAACAATGTCAACAACAACAACAACATCAAATAAACAACAACAACAACAACAACGTCAACCACAACAACAACGTCAAATAAACAACAACAACAATAACAACGTCAAATAAACAACAACAACAACACCGTCAAATAAACAACAACAACAACAACAACGTCAAATAAACAACAACAACAACAAGGACAAATAAACAACAACAACAACAACATCAACAACAACAAAAACGTCAAATAAACAACAACAACAACGTCAACAACAACAACTACGTCAAATAAACAATAACAAAAACGTCAAATAAACAACAACAAGAACAATGTCAATAACAACAACGTCAAATAAACAACAACAACAACAACGTCAAATAAAAAACAACAACAACAACAACGTCAAATAAACAACAACACCAACAACGTCAACAACAACAACAACAATAATGTCAAATAAACAACAACAATAACAACGTCAACAACAACAAAAACGTCAAATAAACAACAACAACGTCAACAACAACAACTACGTCAAATAAACAACAACAACTACGTCAAATAAACAATAACAACAACAACAACGTCAAATAAACAACAACAACAATGTCAAATAAACAACAACAACAACAACAACTTCAAATAAACAACAACAACAACGTCAACAACAACAACAATGTCAAATAAACAACTACAACAACAACACCCTCAACAACAACAAAAATGTCAAATAAACAATAACAACGTCAAATAAACAACAACGTCAACAACAACAACAACGTCAAATAAACAACAACAACAACAACAACAACAACACCGCCAAATAAACAACAACAACAACAACAACGTCAAATAAACAACAACAACAACAACAACAACAACGTCAAATAAACAACAACAACAACGTCAAATAAACAACAACAACAACAACGTCAAATAAACAACAACAATAACAACAACGTCAACAACAACAACGTCAACTAAACAACAACAACAACAACAACAACAACAACGTCAAATAAACAACAACAACAACAACAACACCGCCAAATAAACAACAACAACAACAACGTCAAATAAACAACAACAACAACAACGTCAAATAAACAACAACAACAACGTCAAATAAACAACAACAACAACAACGTCAAATAAACAACAACAATAACAACAACGTCAACAACAACAACGTCAACTAAACAACAACAACAACAACAACAACAACGTCAAATAAACAACAACCACAACAACAACGTCAAATAAACAACAACAACAACAACAACGTCAAATAAACAACAAAAATAACAACAACAATGTCAACAACATTAACAACGTCAAATAAACAACAACAACACCAACGTCAAATAAACAACAACAACAACAACGTCAAATAAACAAGAAAAACAAAGACAACAACAACAACAACAATAACAACGTTAAAAATAACAACAACAATAACGTCAAATAAACAACAACAACAACGTCAAATAAACAACAACAACAACAACAACAAATACAACAACAACAACGTCAAATAACAACAACAACGTCAAATAAACAACAATAACAACAACAACGTCAAATAAACATCAACAACAACGTCAAATAAACAACAACAACAACAACGTCAAATAAACAACAACAACAACAACAACAACAACAACAACAACATAAACAACAAAAATGTCAAATGAACAACTACGTCAACAACAACAACTACGTCAAATACATAACAACAACAACGTCAAATAAACAACAACAACAACAATGTCAACAACAACAACGTCAAATAAACAACAACAACAACATCAAATAAACAACAACAACTAAAACAATGTCAAATAAACAACAACAACAACAACAACGTCGAATAAACACCGACACCTACAACGTCAACAACAACAACAACAACAACAATGTCAAATAAACAACAACAACAACGTCAACAACAACAACATTGTCAAATAAACAACAACAACAACGTCAAATAAACAACAACAACAACGTCAAATAAACAACAACAACAACAACGTCAAATAAACAACAACAACAACGTCAACACCAACAACAACAACGTCAACACCAACAACAACAACGTCAAATAAATAACAACAACAACTATGTCAACAACAGCAACAACGTCAAATAAACAACAACAACAACAACGTCAACAACAACAACAACGTCAAATAAACAACAACAACAACAACAACGTCAAATAAACAACAACAACAACGTCAAATAAACAACAACAACAACGTCAAATAAACAACAACAACAACGTCAACACCAATAACAACAACGTCAAATAAACAACAACAACAACTATGTCAACAACAACGTCAAATAAACAACAACAACAACGTCAACAACAACAACAACGTCAAATAAACAAAAACAACAACAACGTCGAATAAACAACAACAACACCGTCAAATAAACAACAACAACAACAACGTCAAATAAACAACAACAACTAAAACAACGTCAAATAAACAACAACAACAACAACGTCAAATGAATAAACAACACCAACAACGTCAACAACAACAACAATGTCAAATAAACAACAACAATAACAACGTCAAACACAACAACAATGCCAAATAAACAACAACAACAACGTCAAATAAACAACATCAACAACAACAACAACGTCAAATAAACAACAACAAGAACTATGTCAACAACAACAACAACGTCAAATAAACAACAACAACAACAACAACGTCAACAACAACAACAACGTCAAATAAACAACAACAACAACAACAACGTCAAATAAACAACAACAACATTGTCAAATAAACAACAACAACAACATCAAATAAACAACAACAACGTCAAATAAACAACAACAACAACAACGTCAACAACAACAACGTCAAATAAACAACAACAATAACAACAACGTCAACAACAACAACAACGTCAAATAAACAACAACAACAACGTCAAATAAACAACAACAAGAACTATGTCAAATAAACAACAACAACAACGTCAAATAAACAACAACAACAACAACAATAACAACAACAACAACGTCAAATAAATAACAACAACAACAATGTCAAATATACAACGTCAACAACAACAACGTCAAATAAACAACAACACCAACAACGTCAACAACAACAACAACAACAACGACAACAATGTAAAATAAACAACAACAACAACAACGTCAAATAAACAACAACAGCAACGTCAAATAAACAACAACAACAACGTCAAATAATCAACAACAACAACGTCAACAACAACAACAACAACGTCAAATAAACAACAACAAGAACTATGTCAACAACAACAACAACGTCAAATAAACAACAACAACAACAACGTCAACAACAACAACAACGTCAAATAAACAACAACCACAACAACGTCAAATAAACAACAACAACAACGTCAAATAAACAACAACAACAACAACAACAACAACGTCAAATAAATAACAACAACAATAACAACAACGTCAAATAAACAACAACAACAACAACAACAATAACAACAACAACAACAACAACGTGAAATAAACAAGAGTAACAACAATGTCAACAACATTAACAACGTCAAATAAACAACAACAACAACGTTAAATAAACAACAACAACAACAACGTCAACAACAACAACAACAACGTAAATTAAACAACAACAACAACGTCAAATAAACAACAACAACAACAACGTCAAATAAACAACAGCAACAACAACGTCAAATAAACAACAACAATAACAACAACGTCAAATAAGCAACAACAACAAATACAACAACAACAATAACGTCAAATAACAAAAACAACGTCTAATAAACAACAATAACAACGTCAAATAAACAACAACAACAACAACATCAAATAAACAACAACAACAACAACGTCAAATAAACACCAACAACAACAACAATGTCAACAACAACGTCAAATAAACAACAACAACAACGTCAAATAAACAACAATAACAACGTCAAATAAACAACAACAACAACAACAAATAAACAACAACAACAACAACGTCAAATAAACAACAACAACAACAACATCAACAACAACGTCAAATAAACAACAACAACAACGTCAACAACAACAACATCAAATAAACAACAACAACGTCAAATAAACAACAACAATTAAAACAACGTCAAATAAACAACAACAACAACAACAACGTCAAATAAACAACAACACCAACAACGTCAACAACAACAACAATGTCAAATAAACAACAACAATAACAACGTCAACAACAACAACAATGTCAAATAAACAACAACAACAACAACGTCAAATAAACAACGTCAACAACAACAAAAACGTCAAATAAACAACAACAACAACAACATCAAATAAACAACAACAACAACAACAACGTCAAATAAACAACAAAAACAACGACAACAACAACGTCAAATAAACAACAACAACAACAACGTCAAATAAATAACAACAACAACGTCAAATAAACAACAAATTCAAAAACAACAATAACAACAACAACAACAACGTCAAATAAACAACAACAACAACAACAACAACAACAACAACAACGTCAAATAAACAACAACAATGTCAAATAAACAACAACAAAAACAACAACTACATCAACAACAACAAAAACGTCAAATAAACAACAACAACAACAACGTCAACAACAACAACTACGTCAAATAAACAACAACAACAACGTCAAAAAAACAATAACAACAACAACGTCAACAACAACAACGTCAAATAAACAACGACAACAACGTCAAATAAACAACAACAACAACGTCAAATAAACAACGATAACAAAAACAACAACGTCAAATAAACAACATAAAACAACAACGTCAAATAAACAACAACAACAACATCAAATAAACAACAACAACAACGTCAAATAAACAACAAAAACAACGACAACAACAACGTCAAATAAACAACAACAACAACGTCAACTAAACAACAAGAACAATAACAACATCAAATAAACAACAACCACAACAACAACGTCAAATAAACAACAACAACAACAACAACGTCAAATAAATAACAAACACAACAACAACAATGTCACCAACATTAACAACGTCAAATAAACAACAACAATAACAACGTCAAATAAACAACAACAACAACAACGTCAACAACAACAACATCAAATAAACAACAACAACAACAATAACAAGGTTAAAAATAACAACAACAATAACGTCAAATAAACAACAACAATAACAACAACGTCAAATAAACAACAACAACAACAACAACAAATACAACAACAACAACAACGTCAAATAACAACAACAACGTCAAATAAACAACAACAACAACGTCAAATAAACAACAACAACAACGTCAAA
Source organism: Vicia faba (assembly GCA_948472305.1). NCBI lineage: Eukaryota > Viridiplantae > Streptophyta > Magnoliopsida > Fabales > Fabaceae > Vicia > Vicia faba. Next base: position 318,982,961 of record OX451739.1, on the reverse strand, counting down.
TAAACAACAACAACAACAACGTCAAATAAATAACAACAACAACAACAACGTCAAATAAATAACAACAACAACAACAACTCCAAATAACAAAAACAAGGTCAAATAAACAACAATACCAACGTCAAATAAACAATAACAACAACAACAACATCAAATAAACAACAACAACAACAACGTCAAATAAACAACAACAACAACAACAATGTCAACAACAACGTCAAATAAACAACAACAACAATGTCAAATAAACAACAACAACTAAAACAACGTCAAATAAACAACAACAACAACAACAACGTCAAATAAACAACAACACCAACAACGTCAACAACAACAACAACAACAATGTCAAATAAACAACAACAACAGCAACAACGTCCACAATAACAACAATGTCAAATAAACAACAACAACAACGTCAAATAAACAACAACAACAACAACGTCAAATAAACAACAACAATAACAACAACGTCAACAACAACAACGTCAACTAAACAACAATAACAACAACAACAACAACAACGTCAAATAAACAACAACAACAACAACAACAACACCGCCAAATAAACAACAACAACAACAACAACGTCAAATAAACAACAACAACAACAACGTCAAATAAACAACAACAACAACGTCAAATAAACAACAACAACAACAACAACGTCAAATAAACAACAACAATAACAACAACGTCAACAACAACAACTTCAACTAAACAACAACAACAACAACAACAACAACGTCAAATAAACAACAACCACAACAACAACGTCAAATAAACAACAACAACAACAACAACAACGTCAAATAAACAACAAAAATAACAACAACAATGTCAACAACATTAACAACGTCAAATAAACAACAACAACACCAACGTCAAATAAACAACAACATCAACAACGTCAAATAAACAAGAAAAACAAAGACAACAACAACAACAACAATAACAACGTTAAAAATAACAACAACAATAACGTCAAATAAACAACAACAACAACGTCAAATAAACAACAACAACAACAACAAATACAACAACAACAACAACAACGTCAAATAACAACAACAACGTCAAATAAACAACAATAACAACAACAACGTCAAATAAACATCAACAACAACGTCAAATAAACAACAACAACAACAACAACAACAACAACAACATAAACAACAAAAATGTCAAATGAACAACTATGTCAACAACAACAACTACGTCAAATACATAACAACAACAACGTCAAATAAACAACAACAACAACAATGTCAACAACAACAACGTCAAATAAACAACAACAACAACATCAAATAAACAACAACAACTAAAACAATGTCAAATAAACAACAACAACAACAACAACGTCGAATAAACAACGACACCTACAACGTCAACAACAACAACAACAACAACAACAATGTCAAATAAACAACAACAACAACGTCAACAACAACAACATTGTCAAATAAACAACAACAACAACAACGTCAAATAAACAACAACAACAACAATGTCAAATAAACAACAACAACAACAACGTCAAATAAACAACAACAACAACGTCAACACCAACAACAACAACGTCAACACCAACAACAACAACGTCAAATAAATAACAACAACAACTATGTCAACAACAGCAACAACGTCAAATAAACAACAACAACAACAACGTCAACAAAAACAACAACGTCAAATAAACAACAACAACAACAACAACGTCAAATAAACAACAACAACACCGTCAAATAAACAACAACAACAACGTCAAATAAACAACAACAACAACGTCAACACCAATAACAACAACGTCAAATAAACAACAACAACAACTATGTCAACAACAACGTCAAATAAACAACAACAACAACGTCAACAACAACAACAACGTCAAATAAACAAAAACAACAACAACGTCGAATAAACAACAACAACACCGTCAAATAAACAACAACAACAACAACGTCAAATAAACAACAACAACTAAAACAACGTCAAATAAACAACAACAACAACAACGTCAAATAAACAACAACACCAACAACGTCAACAACAACAACAATGTCAAATAAACAACAACAATAACAACGTCAACAACAACAACAATGCCAAATAAACAACAACAACAACGTCAAATAAACAACATCAACAACAACAACAACGTCAAATAAACAACAACAAGAACTATGACAACAACAACAACAACGTCAAATAAACAACAACAACAACAACAACGTCAACAACAACAACAACGTCAAATAAACAACAACAACAACAACAACGTCAAATAAACAACAACAACATTGTCAAATAAACAACAACAACAACATCAAATAAACAACAACAACGTCAAATAAACAACAACAACAACAACGTCAACAACAACAACGTCAAATAAACAACAACAATAACAACAACGTCAACAACAACAACAACGTCAAATAAACAACAACAACAACGTCAAATAAACAACAACAAGAACTATGTCAAATAAACAACAACAACAACAACAACGTCAAATAAACAACAACAACAACAACAATAACAACAACAACAACGTCAAATAAATAACAACAACAACAATGTCAAATATACAACGTCAACAACAACAACGTCAAATAAACAACAACACCAACAACGTCAACAACAACAACAACAACGACAACAATGTAAAATAAACAACAACAACAACAACGTCAAATAAACAACAACAGCAACGTCAAATAAACAACAACAATAACGTCAAATAATCAACAACAACAACGTCAACAACAACAACAACAACGTCAAATAAACAACAACAAGAACTATGTCAACAACAACAACAACGTCAAATAAACAACAACAACAACAACGTCAACAACAACAACAACGTCAAATAAACAACAACCACAACAACGTCAAATAAACAACAACAACACCGTCAAATAAACAACAACAACAACAACAACAACGTCAAATAAATAACAACAACAATAACAACAACGTTAAATAAACAACCACAACAACAACAACAACAACAATAACAACAACAACAACAACAACGTGAAATAAACAAGAGTAACAACAATGTCAACAACATTAACAACGTCAAATAAACAACAACAACAACGTTAAATAAACAACAACAACAACAACAACGTCAACAACAACAACAACAACGTAAATTAAACAACAACAACAACGTCAAATAAACAACAACAACAACAACGTCAAATAAACAACAGCAACAACAACGTCAAATAAACAACAACAATAACAACAACGTCAAATAAGCAACAACAACAAATACAACAACAACAATAACGTCAAATAACAAAAACAACGTCTAATAAACAACAATAACAACGTCAAATAAACAACAACAACAACAACAACATCAAATAAACAACAACAACAACAACGTCAAATAAACACCAACAACAACAACAATGTCAACAACAACGTCAAATAAACAACAACAACAACGTCAAATAAACAACAATAACAACGTCAAATAAACAACAACAACAACAACAAATAAACAACAACAACAACAACGTCAAATAAACAACAACAACAACAACATCAACAACAACAACGTCAAATAAACAACAACAACAACGTCAACAACAACAACATCAAATAAACAACAACAACGTCAAATAAACAACAACAATTAAAACAACGTCAAATAAACAACAACAACAACAACAACGTCAAATAAACAACAACACCAACAACGTCAACAACAACAACAATGTCAAATAAACAACAACAATAACAACGTCAACAACAACAACAATGTCAAATAAACAACAACAACAACAACGTCAAATAAACAACGTCAACAACAACAACAACGTCAAATAAACAACAACAACAACAACATCAAATAAACAACAACAACAACAACAACGTCAAATAAACAACAAAAACAACGACAACAACAACGTCAAATAAACAACAACAACAACAACGTCAAATAAATAACAACAACAACAACAACGTCAAATAAACAACAAATTCAACAACAACAATAACAACAACTACATCAACAACGTCAAATAAACAACAACAACAACAACAACAACAACAACAACAACGTCAAATAAACAACAACAACGTCAAATAAACAACAACAAAAACAACAACTACATCAACAACAACAAAAACGTCAAATAAACAACAACAACAACAACGTCAACAACAACAGCTACGTCAAATAAACAACAACAACAACGTCAAAAAAACAATAACAACAACAACATCAACAACAACAACGTCAAATAAACAACGACAACAACGTCAAATAAACAACAACAACAACGTCAAATAAACAACGATAACAAAAACAACAACGTCAAATAAACAACATAAAACAACAACGTCAAATAAACAACAACAACAACATCAAATAAACAACAACAACAACGTCAAATAAACAACAAAAACAACGACAACAACAACGTCAAATAAACAACAACAACAACGTCAACTAAACAACAAGAACAATAACAACATCAAATAAACAACAACCACAACAACAACGTCAAATAAACAACAACAACAACAACAACGTCAAATAAATAACAAACACAACAACAACAATGTCACCAACATTAACAACGTCAAATAAACAACAACAATAACAACGTCAAATAAACAACAACAACAACAACGTCAACAACAACAACATCAAATAAACAACAACAACAACAAAAACAAGGTTAAAAATAACAACAACAATAACGTCAAATAAACAACAACAATAACAACAATGTCAAATAAACAACAACAACAACAACAACAAATACAACAACAACAACAACGTCAAATAACAACAACAACGTCAAATAAACAACAACAACAACGTCAAATAAACAACAACAACAACGTCAAATAAACAACAACAACAACAACGTCAAATAAATAACAACAACAACAACAACGTCAAATAAATAACAACAACAACAACTCCAAATAACAAAAACAAGGTCAAATAAACAACAATACCAACGTCAAATAAACAATAACAACAGCAACAACATCAAATAAACAACAACAACAACAACGTCAAATAAACAACAACAACAACAACAACAATGTCAACAACAACGTCAAATAAACAACAACAACAATGTCAAATAAACAACAACAACTAAAACAACGTCAAATAAACAACAACAACAACAACAACGTCAAATAAACAACAACACCAACAACGTCAACAACAACAACAACAACAATGTCAAATAAACAACAACAACAGCAACAACGTCAACAATAACAACAATGTCAAATAAACAACATCAACAATGTCAAATAAACAACAACAACAATGTCAAATAAACAACAACAACAATGTCAAATAAACAACAACAACAACAACAATGCCAACAACAACAACGTCAAATAAACAACAACAACAACGTCAAATAAACAACAACGTCAACAACATCAACAACGTCAAATAAACAACAACAACAACAACTATGTCAACAACAACGACGATGTCAAATAAACAACAACAACAACGTCAACAACAACTACGTCCAATAAACAACAACAACAACAACGTCAAATAAACAACAACAACAACAACACCGTCAAATAAACAACAACAACAACAACGTCAAATAAACAACAACAACAACGTCAAATAAACAATAACAACAACAACGCCAACAACAACAACAACAACGTCAAATAAACAACAACAACAACAACAACAACAACAACATCAACAACAATAACAACAACGTCAAATAAACAACAACAACAACGTCAAATAAACAATAACAACAACAATGTCAAATAAACAACAACAACGTCAAATAAACAACAACAACAACAACAACGTCAAATAAACAACAACAACAACAATAACAACAACAACAACGTCAAATAAATAACAACAACAACAACGTCAAATATACAACGTCAACAACAACAACAACGTCAAATAAACAACAACACCAACAACGTCAACAACAACAACAACAACAACAACAATGTCAAATAAACAACAACAACGTCAAATAAACAACAACAACGTCAAATAAACAACAACAACAACGTCAACAACAAGAACAACAACGTCAAACAACAACAGCAACGTCAAATAAACAACAATGTCAAATAAACAACAACAACAACGTCAAATAAATAACAACAACAATAACAACAACAATAACAACAACGTGAAATAAACAACAACAACTATGTCAACAACAATAACAAAATCAAATAAACAACAACAACAACAACGTCAACCACAAAAACAACGTCAAATAAACAACAACAACAATAACAACGTAAAATAAACAACAACAACAACACCGTTTAATAAACAACAACAACAACAACGTCAGATAAACAACAACAACGACAAATAAACAACAACAACAACAACATCAACAACAACAAAAACGTCAAATAAACAACAACAACAACGTCAACAACAACAACTACGTCAAATAAACAATAACAAAAACGTCAAATAAACAACAACAAGAACAATGTCAATAACAACAACGTCAAATAAACAACAACAACAACGTCAAATAAAAAACAACAACAACAACGTCAAATAAACAACAACACCAACAACGTCAACAACAACAACAACAACAACAATGTCAAATAAACAACAACAATAACAACGTCAACAACAACAAAAACGTCAAATAAACAACAACAACGTCAACAACAACAACTACGTCAAATAAACAACAACAACTACGTCAAATAAACAATAACAACAACAACAACGTCAACAACAACAACGTCAAATAAACAACAACAACAACAACAACGTCAAATAAACAACAGCAACAATGTCAAATAAACAATAACAACAACGTCAAATAAACAACAACAACAACGTCAACAACAACAACAATGTCAAATAAACAACTACAACAACAACACCGTCAACAACAACAACAATGTCAAATAAACAATAACAACGTCAAATAAACAACAACGTCAACAACAACAACAACGTCAAATAAAAAACAACAACAACAGCAACACCGCCAAATAAACAACAACAACAACAACGTCAAATAAACAACAACAACAACAACGTCAAATAAACAACAACAACACCGTCAAATAAACAACAACAACAACGTCAAATAAACAACAACAACAACGTCAAGTAAACAACAACAACAACAATGTCAAATAAACAACAACAATAACAACAACGTCAACAACAACAACGTCAACAACAACGTCAAATAAACAACAACCATAACAACAACGTCAAATAAACAACAACAACAACAACAACGTCAAATAAACAACAAAAATAACAACAACAATGTCAACAACATTAACAACGTCAAATAAACAACAACAACACCAACGTCAAATAAACAACAACAACAACAACGTCAAATAAACAACAAAAACAAAGACAACAACAACAACAACAACAACAACAATAACAACGTTAAAAATAACAACAACAATAACGTCAAATAAACAACAACAACAACAACGTCAAATAAACGACAACAACAACAACAACAAATACAACAACAACAACAACAACAACAACAACAACGTCAAATAACAACAACAACGTCAAATAAACATCAACAACAACAACAACGTCAAATAAACAACAACAACAACAACGTCAAATAAACAACAACAACAACAACAACAACATAAACAACAAAAACGTCAAATAAACAACTACGTCAACAACAACAACTACGTCAAATACATAACAACAACAACGTCAAATAAACAACAACAACAACAATGTCAACAACAACAACGTCAAATAAACAACAACAACAACATCAAATAAAAAACAACAACTAAAACAATGTCAAATAAACAACAACAACAACAACAAAAACGTCGAATAAACAATAACACCTACAACGTCAACAACAACAACAACAACAACAACAACAATGTCAAATAAACAACAACAACAACGTCAACAACAACAACAATGTCAAATAAACAACAACAACAACGTCAAATAAACAACAACAACTACGTCAAATAAACAACAACAACAACAACGTCAAATAAACAACAACAACAACAACGTCAAATAAACAACAACAACAACAACGTCAACACCAACAACAACAACGTCAAATAAATAACAATAACAACTATGTCAACAACAACAACAACGTCAAATAAACAACAACAACAACAACGTCAACAACAACAACAACGTCAAATAAACAACAACAACAACAACGTCAAATAAACAACAACAACACCGTCAAATAAACAACAACAACAACAACGTCAAATAAACAACAACAACAACGTCAACACCAATAACAACAACGTCAAATAAACAACAACAACAACTATGTCAACAACAACAACAACGTCAAATAAACAACAACAACAACAACGTCAACAACAACAACAACAACAACGTCAAATAAACAAGAACAACAACAACGTCAAATAAACAACAACAACACCGTCGAATAAACTACAACAACAACAACAACGTCAAATAAACAACAACAACAACAACGTCAAATAAACAACAACAACAACAACAACGTCAAATAAATAACAACAACAACAACAACGTCAAATAAACAACAACAACAACAATAACAACAACGTGAAATAAACAACAGTAACAACAATGTCAACAACATTAACAACGTCAAATAAACAACAACAAGAACAACGTTAAATAAACAACAGTAACAACAATGTCAACAACATTAACAACGTCAAATAAACAACAACAAGAACAACGTTAAATAAACAACAACAACAACAACGTCAACAACAACAACAACGTCAAATAAACAACAACAACAACAACGTCAAATAAACAACAACAACAACAACGTCAAATAAACAACAGCAACAACAACGTCAAATAAACAACAACAATAACAACAACGTCAAATAAGCAACAACAACAAATACAACAACAACAACAACGTCAAATAACAAAAACAACGTCAAATAAACAACAACAACAACAACGTCAAATAAATAACAGCAACAACAACGTCAAATAAACAACAACAATAACAACAACGTCAAATAAGCAACAACAATAAATACAACAACAACAACATCAAATAACAAAAACAACGTCAAATAAACAACAATACCAACGTCAAATAAACAACAACAACAACAACATCAAATAAACAACAACAACAACAACGTCAAATAAACAACAACAACAACAACAATGTCAACAACAACGTCAAATAAACAACAACAACAATGTGAAATAAACAACAACAACTAAAACAACGTCAAATAAACAACAACAATAACAACAACGTCAAATAAACAACAACACCAACAACGTCAACAACAACAACAACAACAACAACAACAACAATGTCAAATAAACAACAACAACAACAACGTCAACAATAACAACAATGTCAAAGAAACAACAACAACAACGTCAACACCAACAATAACAACGTCAAATAAATAACAACAACAACTATGTCAACAACAGCAACAACGTCAAATAAACAACAACAACAACAACGTCAAATAAACAACAACAACAACAACAACAACAACAACATAAACAACAAAAATGTCAAATGAACAACTACGTCAACAACAACAACTACGTCAAATACATAACAACAACAACGTCAAATAAACAACAACAACAACAATGTCAACAACAACAACGTCAAATAAACAACAACAACAACATCAAATAAACAACAACAACTAAAACAATGTCAAATAAACAACAACAACAACAACGTCGAATAAACAACGACACCTACAACGTCAACAACAACAACAACAACAACAACAATGTCAAATAAACAACAACAACAACGTCAACAACAACAACATTGTCAAATAAACAACAACAACAACGTCAAATAAACAACAACAACAACGTCAAATAAACAACAACAACAACAACGTCAAATAAACAACAACAACAACGTCAACACCAACAACAACAACGTCAACACCAACAACAACAACGTCAAATAAATAACAACAACAACTATGTCAACAACAGCAACAACGTCAAATAAACAACAACAACAACAACGTCAACAACAACAACAACGTCAAATAAACAACAACAACAACAACAACGTCAAATAAACAACAACAACACCGTCAAATAAACAACAACAACAACGTCAAATAAACAACAACAACAATGTCAACACCAATAACAACAACGTCAAATAAACAACAACAACAACTATGTCAACAACAACGTCAAATAAACAACAACAACAACGTCAACAACAACAACAACAACGTCAAATAAACAAAAACAACAACAACGTCGAATAAACAACAACAACACCGTCAAATAAACAACAACAACAACAACGTCAAATAAACAACAACAACTAAAACAACGTCAAATAAACAACAACAACAACAACGTCAAATAAACAACAACACCAACAACGTCAACAACAACAACAATGTCAAATAAACAACAACAATAACAACGTCAACAACAACAACAATGCCAAATAAACAACAACAACAACGTCAAATAAACAACATCAACAACAACAACAACGTCAAATAAACAACAACAAGAACTATGTCAACAACAACAACAACGTCAAATAAACAACAACAACAACAACAACAACGTCAACAACAACAACAACGTCAAATAAACAACAACAACAACAACAACGTCAAATAAACAACAACAACATTGTCAAATAAACAACAACAACAACATCAAATAAACAACAACAACGTCAAATAAACAACAACAACAACGTCAACAACAACAACATCAAATAAACAACAACAATAACAACAACGTCAACAACAACAACAACGTCAAATAAACAACAACAACAACGTCAAATAAACAACAACAAGAACTATGTCAAATAAACAACAACAACAACAACGTCAAATAAACAACAACAACAACAACAATAACAACAACAACAACGTCAAATAAATAACAACAACAACAATGTCAAATATACAACGTCAACAACAACAACGTCAAATAAACAACAACACCAACAACGTCAACAACAACAACAACAACAACGACAACAATGTAAAATAAACAACAACAACAACAACGTCAAATAAACAACAACAGCAACGTCAAATAAACAACAACAACAACGTCAAATAATCAACAACAACAACGTCAACAACAACAACAACAACGTCAAATAAACAACAACAAGAACTATGTCAACAACAACAACAACAACGTCAAATAAACAACAACAACAACAACGTCAACAACAACAACAACGTCAAATAAACAACAACCACAACAACGTCAAATAAACAACAACAACACCGTCAAATAAACAACAACAACAACAACAACAACGTCAAATAAATAACAACAACAATAACAACAACGTCAAATAAACAACAACAACAACAACAACAACAACAATAACAACAACAACAACAACAACGTGAAATAAACAAGAGTAACAACAATGTCAACAACATTAACAACGTCAAATAAACAACAACAACAACGTTAAATAAACAACAACAACAACAACGTCAACAACAACAACAACAACGTAAATTAAACAACAACAACAACGTCAAATAAGCAACAACAACAACAACGTCAAATAAACAACAGCAACAACAACGTCAAATAAACAACAACAATAACAACAACGTCAAATAAGCAACAACAACAAATACAACAACAACAATAACGTCAAATAACAAAAACAACGTCTAATAAACAACAATAACAACGTCAAATAAACAACAACAACAACAACAACATCAAATAAACAACAACAACAACAACAACATCAAATAAACAACAACAACAACAACATCAAATAAACACCAACAACAACAACAATGTCAACAACAACGTCAAATAAACAACAACAACAACGTCAAATAAACAACAACAACAACGTCAAATAAACAACAACAACACCAACGTCAAATAAACAACAACAACAACAACGTCAAATAAACAACAAAAACAAAGACAACAACAACAACAACAACAACAACAATAACAACGTTAAAAATAACAACAACAATAACGTCAAATAAACAACAACAACAACAACGTCAAATAAACGACAACAACAACAACAACAAATACAACAACAACAACAACAACAACAACAACAACGTCAAATAACAACAACAACGTCAAATAAACATCAACAACAACAACAACGTCAAATAAACAACAACAACAACAACGTCAAATAAACAACAACAACAACAACAACAACATAAACAACAAAAACGTCAAATAAACAACTACGTCAACAACAACAACTACGTCAAATACATAACAACAACAACGTCAAATAAACAACAACAACAACAATGTCAACAACAACAACGTCAAATAAACAACAACAAGAACTATGTCAACAACAACAACAACAACGTCAAATAAACAACAACAACAACAACGTCAACAACAACAACAACGTCAAATAAACAACAACCACAACAACGTCAAATAAACAACAACAACACCGTCAAATAAACAACAACAACAACAACAACAACGTCAAATAAATAACAACAACAATAACAACAACGTCAAATAAACAACAACAACAACAACAACAACAACAACAACGTCAAATAAACACCAACAACAACAACAATGTCAACAACAACGTCAAATAAACAACAACAACAACGTCAAATAAACAACAACAACAACGTCAAATAAACAACAACAACACCAACGTCAAATAAACAACAACAACAACAACAACAACAACAATAACAACAACAACAACAACAACGTGAAATAAACAAGAGTAACAACAATAAACAACAACAACAACAACATCAAATAAACAACAACAACAACAACGTCAAATAAACAACAAAAACAACGACAACAACAACGTCAAATAAACAACAACAACAACGTCAAATAAATAACAACAACAACAACGTCAAATAAACAACAAATTCAACAACAACAATAACAACAACAACAACAACGTCAAATAAACAACAACAACAACGACAACAACAACAACAACGTCAAATAAACAACAACAACGTCAAATAAACAACAACAAAAACAACAACTACATCAACAACAACAAAAACGTCAAATAAACAACAACAACAACAACGTCAACAACAACAACTACGTCAAATAAACAACAACAACAACGTCAAAAAAACAATAACAACAACAACGTCAACAACAACAACGTCAAATAAACAACGACAACAACGTCAAATAAACAACAACAACAACGTCAAATAAACAACGATAACAAAAACAACAACGTCAAATAAACAACATAAAACAACAACGTCAAATAAACAACAACAACAACAACATCAAATAAACAACAACAACAACGTCAAATAAACAACAAAAACAACGACAACAACAACGTCAAATAAACAACAACAACAACGTCAACTAAACAACAAGAACAATAACAACATCAAATAAACAACAACCACAACAACAACGTCAAATAAACAACAACAACAACAACAACGTCAAATAAATAACAAACACAACAACAACAACAACAACGTCAAATAAATAACAAACACAACAACAACAATGTCACCAACATTAACAACGTCAAATAAACAACAACAATAACAACGTCAAATAAACAACAACAACAACAACGTCAACAACAACAACATCAAATAAACAACAACAACAACAATAACAAGGTTAAAAATAACAACAACAATAACGTCAAATAAACAACAACAATAACAACAACGTCAAATAAACAACAACAACAACAACAACAAATACAACAACAACAACAACGTCAAATAACAACAACAACGTCAAATAAACAACAACAACAACGTCAAATAAACAACAACAACAACGTCAAATAAACAACAACAACAACGTCAAATAAATAACAACAACAACAACAACGTCAAATAAATAACAACAACAACAACAACTCCAAATAACAAAAACAAGGTCAAATAAACAACAATACCAACGTCAAATAAACAATAACAACAACAACAACATCAAATAAACAACAACAACAACGTCAAATAAACAACAACAACAACAATGTCAACAATAACGTCAAATAAACAACAACAACAATGTCAAATAAACAACAACAACTAAAACAACGTCAAATAAACAACAACAACAACAACAACAACGTCAAATAAACAACAACACCAACAACGTCAACAACAACAACAACAACAATGTCAAATAAACAACAACAACAGCAACAACGTCAACAATAACAACAATGTCAAATAAACAACAACAACAATGTCAAATAAACAACAACAACAATGTCAAATAAACAACAACAACAACAACAACAATGCCAACAACAACAACGTCAAATAAACAACAACAACAACGTCAAATAAACAACAACGTCAACAACATCAACAACGTCAAATAAACAACAACAACAACAACTATGTCAACAACAACGACAATGTCAAATAAACAACAACAACAACGTCAACAACAACTACGTCCAATAAACAACAACAACAACAACGTCAAATAAACAACAACAACAACAACACCGTCAAATAAACAACAACAACAACAACGTCAAATAAACAACAACAACAACGTCAAATAAACAATAACAACAACAACGCCAACAACAACAACAACAACGTCAAATAAACAACAACAACAACAACATCAACAACAATAACAACAACGTCAAATAAACAACAACAACAACGTCAAATAAACAATCACAACAACAATGTCAAATAAACAACAACAACGTCAAATAAACAACAACAACAACAACAACGTCAAATAAACAACAACAACAACAATAACAACAACAACAACGTCAAATAAATAACAACAACAACAACGTCAAATATACAACGTCAACAACAACAACAACGTCAAATAAACAACAACACCAACAACGTCAACAACAACAACAACAACAACAATGTCAAATAAACAACAACAACAACAATGTCAAATAAACAACAACAACAACGTCAAATAAACAACAACAACGTCAAATAAACAACAACAACAACGTCAACAACAAGAACAACAACGTCAAACAACAACAGCAACGTCAAATAAACAACAATGTCAAATAAACAACAACAACAACAACGTCAAATAAATAACAACAACAATAACAACAACAATAACAACAACGTGAAATAAACAACAACAACAACTATGTCAACAACAACAACAAAATCAAATAAACAACAACAACAACAACGTCAACCACAAAAACAACGTCAAATAAACAACAACAACAATAACAACGTAAAATAAACAACAACAACAACACCGTTTAATAAACAACAACAACAACAACGTCAGATAAACAACAACAACAACAACGACAAATAAACAACAACAACAACAACATCAACAACAACAAAAACGTCAAATAAACAACAACAACAACGTCAACAACAATAACTACGTCAAATAAACAATAACAAAAACGTCAAATAAACAACAACAAGAACAATGTCAATAACAACAACGTCAAATAAACAACAACAACAACGTCAAATAAAAAACAACAACAACAACGTCAAATAAACAACAACACCAACAACGTCAACAACAACAACAACAACAATGTCAAATAAACAACAACAATAACAACGTCAACAATAACAAAAACGTCAAATAAACAACAACAACGTCAACAACAACAACTACGTCAAATAAACAACAACAACTACGTCAAATAAACAATAACAACAACAACAACGTCAACAACAACAACGTCAAATAAACAACAACAACAACAACAACGTCAAATAAACAACAGCAACAATGTCAAATAAACAACAACAACAACGTCAAATAAACAACAACAACAACGTCAACAACAACAACAATGTCAAATAAACAACTACAACAACAACACCGTCAACAACAACAACAATGTCAAATAAACAATAACAACGTCAAATAAACAACAACGTCAACAACAACAACAACGCCAAATAAAAAACAACAACAACAGCAACACCGCCAAATAAACAACAACAACAACGTCAAATAAACAACAACAACAACAACGTCAAATAAACAACAACAACACCGTCAAATAAACAACAACAACAACGTCAAATAAACAACAACAACAACGTCAAGTAAACAACAACAACAACAACGTCAAATAAACAACAACAATAACAACAACGTCAACAACAACGTCAAATAAACAACAACCATAACAACAACGTCAAATAAACAACAACAACAACAACAACAACGTCAAATAAACAACAAAAATAACAACAACAATGTCAACAACATTAACAACGTCAAATAAACAACAACAACACCAACGTCAAATAAACAACAACAACAACAACGTCAAATAAACAACAAAAACAAAGACAACAACAACAACAACAACAACAATAACAACGTTAAAAATAACAACAACAATAACGTCAAATAAACAACAACAACAACAACAACAACAACAACGTCAAATAAACAACAACAACAACAACAAATACAACAACAACAACAACAACAACAACGTCAAATAACAACAACAACGTCAAATAAACATCAACAACAACAACAACGTCAAATAAACAACAACAACAACAACGTCAAATAAACAACAACAACAACAACAACATAAACAACAAAAACGTCAAATAAACAACTACGTCAACAACAACAACTACGTCAAATACATAACAACAACAACGTCAAATAAACAACAACAACAACAATGTCAACAACAACAACGTCAAATAAACAACAACAACAACATCAAATAAAAAACAACAACTAAAACAATGTCAAATAAACAACAACAACAACAACAAAAACGTCGAATAAACAATAACACCTACAACGTCAACAACAACAACAACAACAACAACAACAATGTCAAATAAACAACAACAACAACGTCAACAACAACAACAATGTCAAATAAACAACAACAACAACGTCAAATAAACAACAACAACTACGTCAAATAAACAACAACAACAACAACGTCAAATAAACAACAACAACAACAACGTCAAATAAACAACAACAACAACAACGTCAACACCAACAACAACAACGTCAAATAAATAACAACAACAACTATGTCAACAACAACAACAACGTCAAATAAACAACAACAACAACAACAACGTCAACAACAACAACAACGTCAAATAAACAACAACAACAACAACGTCAAATAAACAACAACAACACCGTCAAATAAACAACAACAACAACAACGTCAAATAAACAACAACAACAACGTCAACACCAATAACAACAACGTCAAATAAACAACAACAACAACTATGTCAACAACAACAACAACGTCAAATAAACAACAACAACAACAACAACGTCAACAACAACAACAACGTCAAATAAACAAGAACAACAACAACGTCAAATAAACAACAACAACACCGTCGAATAAACTACAACAACAACAACAACGTCAAATAAATAACAACAACAACAACGTCAAATAAACAACAACAACAACAACGTCAAATAAATAACAACAACAACAACAACGTCAAATAAACAACAATAACAACAACGTGAAATAAACAACAACAACAACAACGTCAACAACAACAACAACGTCAAATAAATAACAACAACAACAACGTCAAATAAACAACAACAACAACAACGTCAAATAAACAACAGCAACAACAACGTCAAATAAACAACAACAATAACAACAACGTCAAATAAGCAACAACAACAAATACAACAACAACAACAACAACGTCAAATAACAAAAACAACGTCAAATAAACAACAACAACAACAATGTCAAATAAATAACAGCAACAACAACGTCAAATAAACAACAACAATAACAACAACGTCAAATAAGCAACAACAATAAATACAACAACAACAACGTCAAATAACAAAAACAACGTCAAATAAACAACAATACCAACGTCAAATAAACAACAACAACAACAACATCAAATAAACAACAACAACAACAACGTCAAATAAACAACAACAACAACAACAATGTCAACAACAACGTCAAATAAACAACAACAACAATGTGAAATAAACAACAACAACTAAAACAACGTCAAATAAACAACAACAATAACAACAACGTCAAATAAACAACAACACCAACAACGTCAACAACAACAACAACAACAACAACAACAATGTCAAATAAACAACAACAACAACAACAACGTCAACAATAACAACAATGTCAAAGAAACAACAACAACAACGTCAACACCAACAACAACAACGTCAAATAAATAACAACAACAACTATGTCAACAACAGCAACAACGTCAAATAAACAACAACAACAACAACAACGTCAACAACAACAACAACGTCAAATAAACAACAACAACAACAACAACAACGTCAAATAAACAACAACAACACCGTCAAATAAACAACAACAACAACGTCAAATAAACAACAACAACAACGTCAACACCAATAACAACAACGTCAAATAAACAACAACAACAACTATGTCAACAACAACAACAACGTCAAATAAACAACAACAACAACGTCAACAACAACAACAACGTCAAATAAACAAAAACAACAATAATGGCGAATAAACAACAACAACACCGTCAAATAAACAACAACAACAACAACGTCAAATAAACAACAACAACAACAATGTCAACAATAACAACATCAAATAAACAACAACAACTAAAACAACGTCAAATAAACAACAACAACAACAACAACAACGTCAAATAAACAATAACACCAACAACGTCAACAACAACAACAATGTCAAATAAACAACAACAATAACAACGTCAACAACAACAACAATGCCAAATAAACAACAACAACAACGTCAAATAAACAACGTCAACAACAACAACAACGTCAAATAAACAACAACAAGAACTATGTCAACAACAACAACAACGTCAAATAAACAACAACAACAACAACGTCAACAACAACAACAACGTCAAATAAACAACAACAACAACAACAACGTCAAATAAACAACAACAACACCGTCAAATAAACAACAACAACAACATCAAATAAACAACAACAACGTCAAATAAACAACAACAACAACAACAACAACGTCAACAACAACAACGTCAAATAAACAACAACAACAACAACAACAACAACGTCAACAACAACAACAACAACGTCAAATAAACAACAACAACAACGTCAAATAAACAATAACAACAACAACGTCAAATAAACAACAACACCAACAACGTCAAATAAACAACAACAACAACAACAACAACAATGTCAAATAAACAACAACATCAACAACGTCAAATAAACAACAACAACAACGTCAAATAAACAACAACAACAACGTCAAATAAACAACAACAACAACGTCAACAACAACAACAACAACGTCAAATAAACAACAACAAGAACTATGTCAACAACAACAACAACGTCAAATAAACAACAACAACAACGTCAACAACAACAACAACGTCAAATAAACAACAACCACAACAACGTCAAATAAACAACAACAACACCGTCAAATAAACAACAACAACAACAACAACAACGTCAAATAAACAACAACAACAACAACAACAACGTCAAATAAATAACAACAACAATAACAACAACGTCAAATAAACAACAACAACAACAACAACAATAACAACAACAACAACAACAACGTGAAATAAACAAGAGTAACAACAATGTCAACAACATTAACAACGTCAAATAAACAACAACAACAACAACAACGTTAAATAAACAACAACAACAACAACGTCAACAACAACAACAACGTCAAATAAACAACAACCACAACAACGTCAAATAAACAACAACAACACCGTCAAATAAACAACAACAACAACAACAACAACGTCAAATAAACAACAACAACAACAACAACGTCAAATAAATAACAACAACAATAACAACAACGTCAAATAAACAACAACAACAACAACAACAATAACAACAACAACAACAACAACAACGTGAAATAAACAAGAGTAACAACAATGTCAACAACATTAACAACGTCAAATAAACAACAACAACAACAACAACAACAACGTTAAATAAACAACAACAACAACAACGTCAACAACAACAACAACGTAAATTAAACAACAACAACAACGTCAAATAAAAAAAAACAACAACAACGTCAAATAAACAACAGCAACAACAACAAATACAACAACAACAATAACGTCAAATAACAAAAACAACGTCTAATAAACAACAATAACAACGTCAAATAAACAACAACAACAACAACATCAAATAAACAACAACAACAACAACGTCAAATAAACAACAACAATAACAACAATGTCAACAACAACGTCAAATAAACAACAACAACAACGTCAAATAAACAACAATAACAACGTCAAATAAACAACAACAACAACAACAATAAAAAATAAACAACATCAAACAACAACAACAACAACATCAACAACAACGTCAAATAAACAACAACAACAACGTCAACAACAACAACAACATCAAATAAACAACAACAACGTCAAATAAACAACAACAATTAAAACAACGTCAAATAAACAACAACAACAACAACAACAACGTCAAATAAACAACAACACCAACAACGTCAACAACAACAATGTCAAATAAACAACAACAATAACAACGTCAACAACAACAACAATGTCAAATAAACAACAACAACAACAACGTCAAATAAACAACGTCAACAACAACAACAACGTCAAATAAACAACAACAACAACATCAAATAAACAACAACAACAACAATAACAACGTCAAATAAACAACAAAAACAACGACAACAACAACGTCAAATAAACAACAACAACAACAACAACGTCAAATAAATAACATCAACAACAACGTCAAATAAACAACAAATTCAACAACAACAATAACAACAACAACAACAACGTCAAATAAACAACAACAACAACAACGTCAAATAAACAACAACAACGTCAAATAAACAACAACAAAAACAACAACTACAACAACAACAACAAAAACGTCAAATAAACAACAACAACAACAACGTCAACAACAACAACTACGTCAAATAAACAACAACAACAACGTCAAAAAAACCATAACGACAACAACAACGTCAAATAAACAACGACAACAACGTCAAATAAACAACAACAACAACGTCAAATAAACAACGATAACAAAAACAACAACGTCAAATAAACAACATAAAACAACAACGTCAAATAAACAACAACAACAACAACAACAACATCAAATAAACAACAACAACAACAACAACAACAACAACGTCAAATAAACAACAAAAACAACGACAACAACAACGTCAAATAAACAACAACAACAACGTCAACTAAACAACAAGAACAACAACAACATCAAATAAATAACAACAAAAACAACAACGTCAAATAAACAACAACAACAACAACAACGTCAAATAAATAACAAACACAACAACAACAATGTCACCAACATTAACAACGTCAAATAAACAACAACAATAACAACGTCAAATAAACAACAACAACAACAACATCAACAACAACAACATCAAATAAACAACAACAACAACAATAACAAGGTTAAAAATAACAATAACGTCAAATAAACAACAACAATAACAACAACGTCAAATAAACAACAACAACAACAAATACAACAACAACAACAACGTCAAATAACAACAACAACGTCAAATAAATAACAACAACAACAACAACGTCAAATAAATAACAATAACAACAACAACTCCAAATAACAAAAACAACGTCAAATAAACAACAATACCAACGTCAAATAAACAATAACAACAACAACAACATCAAATAAACAACAACAACAACAACAACGTCAAATAAACAACAACAACAACAACAATGTCAACAACAACGTCAAATAAAATACAACAACAATGTCAAATAAACAACAACAACTAAAACAACGTCAAATAAACAACAACAACAACAACAACGTCAAATAAACAACAACACCAACAACGTCAACAACAACAACAACAACAATGTCAAATAAACAACAACAACAGCAACAACGTCAACAATAACAACAATGTCAAATAAACAACAACAACAATGTCAAATAAACAACAACAACAACAATGCCAACAACAACAACGTCAAATAAACAACAACAACAACGTCAAATAAACAACAACGTCAACAACATCAACAACGTCAAATAAACAACAACAACAACAACTATGTCAACAACAACGACAATGTCAAATAAACAACAACAACAACGTCAACAACAACTACGTCAAATAAACAACAACAACAACAACGTCAAATAAACAACAACAACAACAACACCGTCAAATAAACAACAACAACAACAATGTCAAATAAACAACAACAACAACAACGTCAAATAAACAATAACAACAACAACGCCAACAACAACAACAACAACGTCAAATAAACAACAACAACAACAACAACATCAACAACAATAACAACAACGTCAAATAAACAACAACAACAACGTCAAATAAACAATAACAACAACAATGTCAAATAACCAACAACAACGTCAAATAAACAACAACAACAACAACAACAACGTCAAATAAACAACAACAACAACAATAACAACAACAACAACGTCAAATAAACAACAACAAGAACTATGTCAACAACAACAACAACGTCAAATAAACAACAACAACAACAACGTCAACAACAACAACAACGTCAAATAAACAACAACCACAACAACGTCAAATAAACAACAACAACACCGTCAAATAAACAACAACAACAACAACAACGTCAAATAAACAACAACAACAACAACAACGTCAAATAAATAACAACAACAATAACAACAACGTCAAATAAACAACAACAACAACAACAATAACAACAACAACAACAACAACGTGAAATAAACAAGAGTAACAACAATGTCAACAACATTAACAACGTCAAATAAACAACAACAACAACAACAACGTTAAATAAACAACAACAACAACAACGTCAACAACAACAACAACGTAAATTAAACAACAACAACAACGTCAAATAAACAACAACAACAACAACGTCAAATAAACAACAACAACAACAACAACGTCAAATAAACAACAACAACGTCAAATAAACAACAACAAAAACAACAACTACAACAACAACAACAAAAACGTTAAATAAACAACAACAACAACAACGTCAACAACAACAACTACGTCAAATAAACAACAACAACAACGTCAAAAAAACCATAACGACAACAACAACGTCAACAACAACAACGTCAAATAAACAACGACAACAACGTCAAATAAACAACAACAACAACGTCAAATAAACAACGATAACAAAAACAACAACGTCAAATAAACAACATAAAACAACAACGTCAAATAAACAACAACAACAACAACAACATCAAATAAACAACAACAACAACAACAACAACAACGTCAAATAAACAACAAAAACAACGACAACAACAACGTCAAATAAACAACAACAACAACGTCAACTAAACAACAAGAACAACAACAACATCAAATAAATAACAACCACAACAACAACGTCAAATAAACAACAACAACAACAACAACGTCAAATAAATAACAAACACAACAACAACAATGTCACCAACATTAACAACGTCAAATAAACAACAACAATAACAACGTCAAATAAACAACAACAACAACAACATCAACAACAACAACATCAAATAAACAACAACAACAACAATAACAAGGTTAAAAATAACAATAACGTCAAATAAACAACAACAATAACAACAACGTGAAATAAACAACAACAACAACAAATACAACAACAACAACAACGTCAAATAACAACAACAACGTCAAATAAATAACAACAACAACAACAACGTCAAATAAATAACAATAACAACAACAACTCCAAATAACAAAAACAACGTCAAATAAACAACAATACCAACGTCAAATAAACAATAACAACAACAACAACATCAAATAAACAACAACAACAACAACAACGTCAAATAAACAACAACAACAACAACAACAATGTCAACAACAACGTCAACAACAACAACAACAACAATGTCAAATAAACAACAACAACAGCAACAACGTCAACAATAACAACAATGTCAAATAAACAACAACAACAATGTCAAATAAACAACAACAACAACAATGCCAACAACAACAACGTCAAATAAACAACAACAACAACGTCAAATAAACAATAACAACAACAACGCCAACAACAACAACAACAACGTCAAATAAACAACAACAACAACAACAACATCAACAACAATAACAACAACGTCAAATAAACAACAACAACAACGTCAAATAAACAATAACAACAACAATGTCAAATAACCAACAACAACGTCAAATAAACAACAACAACAACAACAACGTCAAATAAACAACAACAACAACAATAACAACAACAACAACGTCAAATAAACAACAACAAGAACTATGTCAACAACAACAACAACGTCAAATAAACAACAACAACAACAACGTCAACAACAACAACAACGTCAAATAAACAACAACCACAACAACGTCAAATAAACAACAACAACACCGTCAAATAAACAACAACAACAACAACAACAACATCAAATAAACAACAACAACAACAACAACGTCAAATAAATAACAACAACAATAACAACAACGTCAAATAAACAACAACAACAACAACAACAATAACAACAACAACAACAACAACGTGAAATAAACAAGAGTAACAACAATGTCAACAACATTAACAACGTCAAATAAACAACAACAACAACAACAACGTTAAATAAACAACAACAACAACAACGTCAACAACAACAACAACGTAAATTAAACAACAACAACAACGTCAAATAAACAACAACAACAACAACAACGTCAAATAAACAACAACAACAACAACAACGTCAAATAAACAACAACAACGTCAAATAAACAACAACAAAAACAACAACTACAACAACAACAACAAAAACGTCAAATAAACAACAACAACAACAACGTTAACAACAACAACTACGTCAAATAAACAACAACAACAACGTCAAAAAAACCATAACGACAACAACAACGTCAACAACAACAACGTCAAATAAACAACGACAACAACGTCAAATAAACAACAACAACAACGTCAAATAAACAACGATAACAAAAACAACAACGTCAAATAAACAACATAAAACAACAACGTCAAATAAACAACAACAACAACAACAACAACAACATCAAATAAACAACAACAACAACAACAACAACAACGTCAAATAAACAACAAAAACAACGACAACAACAACGTCAAATAAACAACAACAACAACGTCAACTAAACAACAAGAACAACAACAACATCAAATAAATAACAACCACAACAACAACGTCAAATAAACAACAACAACAACAACAACAACGTCAAATAAATAACAAACACAACAACAACAATGTCACCAACATTAACAACGTCAAATAAACAACAACAATAACAACGTCAAATAAACAACAACAACAACAACATCAACAACAACAACATCAAATAAACAACAACAACAACAATAACAAGGTTAAAAATAACAATAACGTCAAATAAACAACAACAATAACAACAACGTGAAATAAACAACAACAACAACAAATACAACAACAACAACAACGTCAAATAACAACAACAACGTCAAATAAATAACAACAACAACAACAACGTCAAATAAATAACAATAACAACAACAACTCCAAATAACAAAAACAACGTCAAATAAACAACAATACCAACGTCAAATAAACAATAACAACAACAACAACATCAAATAAACAACAACAACAACAACAACGTCAAATAAACAACAACAACAACAACAATGTCAACAACAACGTCAAATAAACAACAACAACAATGTCAAATAAACAACAACAACTAAAACAACGTCAAATAAACAACAACAACAACAACGTCAAATAAACAACAACACCAACAACGTCAACAACAACAACAACAACAATGTCAAATAAACAACAACAACAGCAACAACGTCAACAATAACAACAATGTCAAATAAACAACAACAACAATGTCAAATAAACAACAACAACAACAATGCCAACAACAACAACGTCAAATAAACAACAACAACAACGTCAAATAAACAATAACAACAACAACGCCAACAACAACAACAACGTCAAATAAACAACAACAACAACAACAACATCAACAACAATAACAACAACGTCAAATAAACAACAACAACAACGTCAAATAAACAATAACAACAACAATGTCAAATAACCAACAACAACGTCAAATAAACAACAACAACAACAACAACGTCAAATAAACAACAACAACAACAATAACAACAACAACAACGTCAAATAAACAACAACAAGAATTATGTCAACAACAACAACAACGTCAAATAAACAACAACAACAACAACGTCAACAACAACAACAACGTCAAATAAACAACAACCACAACAACGTCAAATAAACAACAACAACACCGTCAAATAAACAACAACAACAACAACAACGTCAAATAAACAACAACAACAACAACAACAACGTCAAATAAATAACAACAACAATAACAACAACGTCAAATAAACAACAACAACAACAACAACAATAACAACAACAACAACAACAACGTGAAATAAACAAGAGTAACAACAATGTCAACAACATTAACAACGTCAAATAAACAACAACAACAACAACGTCAACAACAACAACAACGTAAATTAAACAACAACAACAACGTCAAATAAACAACAACAACAACAACGTCAAATAAACAACAGCAACAACAACAAATACAACAACAACAATAACGTCAAATAACAAAAACAACGTCTAATAAACAACAATAACAACGTCAAATAAACAACAACAACAACAACATCAAATAAACAACAACAACAACAACGTCAAATAAACAACAACAACAACAATGTCAACAACAACGTCAAATAAACAACAACAACAACGTCAAATAAACAACAATAACAACGTCAAATAAACAACAACAACAACAACAACAATAAATAAACAACATCAAACAACAACAACAACAACATCAACAACAACGTCAAATAAACAACAACAACAACGTCAACAACAACAACAACATCAAATAAACAACAACAACGTCAAATAAACAACAACAATTAAAACAATGTCAAATAAACAACAACAACAACAACAACGTCAAATAAACAACAACACCAACAACGTCAACAACAACAATGTCAAATAAACAACAACAATAACAACGTCAACAACAACAACAATGTCAAATAAACAACAACAACAACAACGTCAAATAAACAACGTCAACAACAACAACAACGTCAAATAAACAACAACAACAACATCAAATAAACAACAACAACAACAATAACAACGTCAAATAAACAACAAAAACAACAACAACAACAACGTCAAATAAACAACAACAACAACAACGTCAAATAAATAACAACAACAACAACGTCAAATAAACAACAAATTCAACAACAACAATAACAACAACAACAACAACAACGTCAAATAAACAACAACAACAACAACGTCAAATAAACAACAACAACGTCAAATAAACAACAACAAAAACGACAACTACATCAACAACAACAAAAACGTCAAATAAACAACAACAACAACAACGTCAACAACAACAACTACGTCAAATAAACAACAACAACAACGTCAAAAAAACAATAACAACAACAACAACGTCAACAACAACAACGTCAAATAAACAACGACAACAACGTCAAATAAACAACAACAACAACGTCAAATAAGCAACGATAACAAAAACAACAACGTCAAATAAACAACATAAAACAACAACGTCAAATAAACAACAACAACAACAATAACATCAAATAAACAACAACAACAACAACAACAACGTCAAATAAACAACAAAAACAACGACAACAACAACGTCAAATAAACAACAACAACAACAACGTCAACTAAACAACAAGAACAACAACAACATCAAATAAATAACAACCACAACAACAACGTCAAATAAACAACAACAACAACAACGTCAAATAAATAACAAACACAACAACAACAATGTCACCAACATTAACAACGTCAAATAAACAACAACAATAACAACGTCAAATAAACAACAACAACAACAACGTCAACAACAACAACATCAAATAAACAACAACAACAACAAAAACAAGGTTAAAAATAACAATAACGTCAAATAAACAACAACAATAACAACAACGTCAAATAAACAACAACAACAACAAATACAACAACAACAACAACGTCAAATAACAACAACAACGTCAAATAAACAACAACAACAACAACGTCAAATAAACAACAACAACAACGTCAAATAAACAACAACAACAACGTCAAATAAATAACAACAACAACAACAACGTCAAATAAATAACAATAACAACAACAACTCCAAATAACAAAAACAACGTCAAATAAACAACAATACCAACGTCAAATAAACAATAACAACAACAACATCAAATAAACAACAACAACAACGTCAAATAAACAACAACAACAACAACGTCAAATAAATAACATCAACAACAACGTCAAATAAACAACAAATTCAACAACAACAATAACAACAACAACAACAACGTCAAATAAACAACAACAATAACAACAACGTCAAATAAACAACAACAACGTCAAATAAACAACAACAAAAACAACAACTACATCAACAACAACAAAAACGTCAAATAAACAACAACAACAACAACGTCAACAACAACAACTACGTCAAATAAACAACAACAACAACATCAAAAAAACCATAACAACAACAACAACGTCAACAACAACAACGTCAAATAAACAACGACAACAACGTCAAATAAACAACAACAACAACGTCAAATAAACAACGATAACAAAAACAACAACGTCAAATAAACAACATAAAACAACAACGTCAAATAAACAACAACAACAACAACAACATCAAATAAACAACAACAACAACAACAACAACAACAACGTCAAATAAACAACAAAAACAACGACAACAACAACGTCAAATAAACAACAACAACAACGTCAACTAAACAACAAGAACAACAACAACATCAAATAAATAACAACCACAACAACAACGTCAAATAAACAACAACAACAACAACAACGTCAAATAAATAACAAACACAACAACAACAATGTCACCAACATTAACAACGTCAAATAAACAACAACAATAACAACGTCAAATAAACAACAACAACAACAACGTCAACAACAACAACATCAAATAAACAACAACAACAACAATAACAAGGTTAAAAATAACAATAACGTTAAATAAACAACAACAATAACAACAACGTCAAATAAACAACAACAACAACAAATACAACAACAACAACAACGTCAAATATCAACAACAACGTCAAATAAACAACAACAACAACGTCAAATAAACAACAACAACAACGTCAAATAAACAACAACAACAACAACAACGTCAAATAAATAACAACAACAACAACAACGTCAAATAAATAACAATAACAACAACAACTCCAAATAACAAAAACAACGTCAAATAAACAACAATACCAACGTCAAATAAACAATAACAACAACAACAACATCAAATAAACAACAACAACAACAACGTCAAATAAACAACAACAACAACAATGTCAACAACAACGTCAAATAAACAACAACAACAATGTCAAATAAATAACAACAACTAAAACAACGTCAAATAAACAACAACAACAACAACGTCAAATAAACAACAACACCAACAACGTCAACAACAACAACAACAACAATGTCAAATAAACAACAACAACGTCAACAATAACAACAATGTCAAATAAACAACAACAACAATGTCAAATAAACAACAACAACAATGTCAAATAAACAACAACAACAACAACAATGCCAACAACAACAACGTCAAATAAACAACAACAACAACGTCAAATAAACAACAACGTCAACAACATCAACAACGTCAAATAAACAACAACAACAACAACTATGTCAACAACAACGACAATGTCAAATAAACAACAACAACAACGTCAACAACAACTACGTCAAATAAACAACAACAACAACAACGTCAAATAAACAACAACAACAACACCGTCAAATAAACAACAACAACAACAACGTCAAATAAACAACAACAACAACAATGTCAAATAAACAATAACAACAACAACGCCAACAACAACAACAACAACGTCAAATAAACAACAACAACAACAACAACATCAACAACAATAACAACAACGTCAAATAAACAACAACAACAACGTCAAATAAACAATAACAACAACAATGTCAAATAACCAACAACAACGTCAAATAAACAACAACAACAACAACAACGTCAAATAAATTACAACAACAACAATAACAACAACAACAACGTCAAATAAACAACAACAAGAACTATGTCAACAACAACAACATCGTCAAATAAACAACAACAACAACGTCAACAACAACAACAACGTCAAATAAACAACAACCACAACAACGTCAAATAAACAACAACAACACCGTCAAATAAACAACAACAACAACAACAACGTCAAATAAACAACAACAACAACAACAACGTCAAATAAATAACAACAACAATAACAACAACGTCAAATAAACAACAACAACAACAACAATAACAACAACAACAACAACAACGTGAAATAAACAAGAGTAACAACAATGTCAACAACATTAACAACGTCAAATAAACAACAACAACAACAACAACGTTAAATAAACAACAACAACAACAACGTCAACAACAACAACAACGTAAATTAAACAACAACAACAACGTCAAATAAACAACAACAACAACAACAACGTCAAATAAACAACAACAACAACAACAAATACAACAACAACAATAACGTCAAATAACAAAAACAACGTCTAATAAACAACAATAACAACGTCAAATAAACAACAACAACAACAACAACATCAAATAAACAACAACAACAACAACGTCAAATAAACAACAACAACAACAATGTCAACAACAACGTCAAATAAACAACAACAACAACGTCAAATAAACAACAATAACAACGTCAAATAAACAACAACAACAACAACAACAATAAATAAACAACATCAAACAACAACAACAACAACATCAACAACAACGTCAAATAAACAACAACAACAACGTCAACAACAACAACAACATCAAATAAACAACAACAACGTCAAATAAACAACAACAATTAAAACAACGTCAAATAAACAACAACAACAACAACAACGTCAAATAAACAACAACACCAACAACGTCAACAACAACAATGTCAAATAAACAACAACAATAACAACGTCAACAACAACAACAATGTCAAATAAACAACAACAACAACAACGTCAAATAAACAACGTCAACAACAACAACAACGTCAAAAAAACAACAACAACAACATCAAATAAACAACAACAACAACAATAACAACGTCAAATAAACAACAAAAACAACGACAACAACAACGTCAAATAAACAACAACAACAACAACGTCAAATAAATAACAACAACAACAACGTCAAATAAACAACAAATTCAACAACAACAATAACAACAACAACAACAACAACGTCAAATAAACAACAACAACAACAACAACGTCAAATAAACAACAACAAAAACGACAACTACATCAACAACAACAAAAACGTCAAATAAACAACAACAACAACAACGTCAACAACAACAACTACGTCAAATAAACAACAACAACAACGTCAAAAAAACAATAACAACAACAACAATGTCAACAACAACAACGTCAAATAAACAACGACAACAACGTCAAATAAACAACAACAACGTCAAATAAACAACGATAACAAAAACAACAACGTCAAATAAACAACATAAAACAACAACGTCAAATAAACAACAACAACAACAATAACATCAAATAAACAACAACAACAACAACAACAACAACGTCAAATAAACAACAAAAACAACGACAACAACAACGTCAAATAAACAACAACAACAACAACGTCAACTAAACAACAAGAACAACAACAACAACATCAAATAAATAACAACCACAACAACAACGTCAAATAAACAACAACAACAACAACAACGTCAAATAAATAACAAACACAACAACAACAATGTCACCAACATTAACAACGTCAAATAAACAACAACAATAATACAACGTCAAATAAACAACAACAACAACAACGTCAACAACAACAACATCAAATAAACAACAACAACAACAAAAACAAGGTTAAAAATAACAATAACGTCAAATAAACAACAACAATAACAACAACGTCAAATAAACAACAACAACAAATACAACAACAACAACAACGTCAAATAACAACAACAACGTCAAATAAACAACAACAACAACGTCAAATAAACAACAACAACAACGTCAAATAAACAACAACAACAACAACGTCAAATAAATAACAACAACAACAACAACGTCAAATAAATAACAATAACAACAACAACTCCAAATAACAAAAACAACGTCAAATAAACAACAATACCAACGTCAAATAAACAATAACAACAACAACAACATCAAATAAACAACAACAACAACAACGTCAAATAAACAACAACAACAACAATGTCAACAACAACGTCAAATAAACAACAACAACAACAATGTCAAATAAACAACAACAACTAAAACAACGTCAAATAAACAACAACAACAACAACGTCAAATAAACAACAACACCAACAACGTCAACAACAACAACAACAACAATGTCAAATAAACAACAACAACAGCAACAACGTCAACAATAATAACAATGTAAAATAAACAACAACAACAATGTCAAATAAACAACAACAACAATGTCAAATAAACAACAACAACAACAACAATGCCAACAACAACAACGTCAAATAAACAACAACAACAACAACGTCAAATAAACAACAACGTCAACAACATCAACAACGTCAAATAAACAACAACAACAACAACAATGTCAACAACAACGACAATGTCAAATAAACAACAACAACAACGTCAACAACAACTACGTCAAATAAACAACAACAACAACAACGTCAAATAAACAACAACAACAACAACACCGTCAAATAAACAACAACAACAACAACGTCAAATAAACAACAACAACAACGTCAAATAAACAATAACAACAACAACGCCAACAACAACAACAACAACGTCAAATAAACAACAACAACAACAACAACATCAACAACAATAACAACAACGTCAAATAAACAACAACAACAACGTCAAATAAACAATTACAACAACAATGTCAAATAACCAACAACAACGTCAAATAAACAACAACAACAACAACAACAACGTCAAATAAACAACAACAACAACAATAACAACAACAACAACGTCAAATAAATAACAACAACAACAACGTGAAATAAACAACAACACCAACAACGTCAACAACAACAACAACAATGTCAAATAAACAACAACAACAACAATGTCAAATAAACAACAACAACAACGTCAAATAAACAACAACAACAACGTCAAATAAACAACAACAACGTCAAATAAACAACAACAACAACGTCAACAACAAGAACAACAACGTCAAACAACAACAACAATGTCAAATAAACAACAATGTCAAATAAACAACAACAACAAGAACGTCAAATAAATAACAACAACAATAACAACAACAATAACAACAACGTGAAATAAACAACAACAACTATGTCAACAACAACAACAACAACATCAAATAAACAACAACAACAACAACAACGTCAACCACAACAACAACGTAAAAATAAACAACAACAACAATAACAACGTAAAATAAACAACAACAACAACAACAACGTTTAATAAACAACAACAACAACAACGTCAGATAAACAACAACAACAACAACAACGACAAATAAACAACAACAACAACAACATCAACAACAACAAAAACGTCAAATAAACAACAACAACAACGTCAACAACAACAACTACGTCAAATAAACAATAACAAAAACGTCAAATAAACAACAACAAGAACAATGTCAATAACAACATTGTCAAATAAACAACAACAACAACGTCAAATAGAAAACAACAACAACAACGTCAAATAAACAACAACACCAACAACGTCAACAACAACAACAACAACAACAATGTCAAATAAACAACAACAATAACAACGTCAACAACAACAAAAACGTCAAATAAACAACAACAACGTCAACAACAACAACTACGTCAAATAAACAACAACAACTACGTCAAATAAACAATAACAACAACAACGTCAACAACAACAACGTCAAATAAACAACAACAACAACAACAACGTCAAATAAACAACAACAACAATGTCAAATAAACAACAACAACAACAACGTCAAATAAACAACAACAACAACAACGTCAACAACAACAACAACAATGTCAAATAAACAACTACAACAACAACACCGTCAACAACAACAACAATGTCAAATAAACAATAACAACGTCAAATAAACAACAACAACAACGTCAACTAAAAAACAACAACAACAACGTCAAATAAGCAACAACAACAACAACGTCAAGTAAACAACAACAACAACAACGTCAAATAAACAACAACAATAACAACAACGTCAACAACAACAACGTCAACAACAACGTCAAATAAACAACAACCACAAGAACAACGTCAAATAAACAACAACAACAACAACAACGTCAAATAAACAACAAAAATAACAACAACAATGTCAACAACATTAACAACGTCAAATAAACAACAACAACACCAACGTCAAATAAACAACAACACCAACAACGTCAAATAAACAACAAAAACAAAGACAACAACAACAACAACAACAATAACAACGTTAAAAATAACAACAGCAATAACGTCAAATAAACAACAACAACAACGTCAAATAAACAACAACAACAACAACAACAAATACAACAACAACAACAACAACAACGTCAAATAACAACAACAACGTCAAATAAACAACAATAACAACAACAACGTCAAATAAACATCAACAATAACGTCAAATAAACAACAACAACAACAACGTCAAATAAACAACAACAACAACAACAACAACATAAACAACAAAAACGTCAAATAAACAACTACGTCAACAACAACAACTACGTCAAATACATAACAACAACAACGTCAAATAAACAACAACAACAACAATGTCAACAACAACAACGTCAAATAAACAACAACAACAACATCAAATAAACAACAACAACTAAAACAATGTCAAATAAACAACAACAACAACAACAAAAACGTCGAATAAACAACAACACCTACAACGTCAACAACAACAACAACAACAACAATGTCAAATAAACAACAACAACAACGTCAACAACAACAACAATGTGAAATAAACAACAACAACAACGTCAAATAAACAACAACAACTACGTCAAATAAACAACAACAACAACAACGTCAAATAAACAACAACAACAACAACGTAAAATAAACAACAACGTCAACACCAACAACAACAACGTCAAATAAATAACAACAACAACTATGTCAACAACAACAACAACGTCAAATAAACAACAACAACAACAATGTCAACAACAACAACAACGTCAAATAAACAACAACAACAACAACAACAACAACGTCAAATAAACAACAACAACACCGTCAAATAAACAACAACAACAACAACGTCAAATAAACAACAACAACAACGTCAACACCAATAACAACAACGTCAAATAAACAACAACAACAACTATGTCAACAACAACAACAACGTCAAATAAACAACAACAACAACGTCAACAACAACAACAACGTCAAATAAACAAAAACAACAACAACGTCAAATAAACAACAACAACACCGTCGAATAAACTACAACAACAACGTCAAATAAACAACAACAACAACAACGTAAAAATAAACAACAACAACAACAACAACGTCAAATAAATAACAACAACAACAACAACGTCAAATAAACAACAACAACAACAATAACAACAACGTGAAATAAACAACAGTAACAACAATGTCAACAACATTAACAACGTCAAATAAACAACAACAACAACAACGTCAAGTAAACAACAACAACAACAACAACGTCAAATAAACAACAACAATAACAACAACGTCAACAACAACAACGTCAACAACAACGTCAAATAAACAACAACCACAACAACAACGTCAAATAAACAACAACAACAACAACAACGTCAAATAAACAACAAAAATAACAACAACAATGTCAACAACATTAACAACGTCAAATAAACAACAACAACACCAACGTCAAATAAACAACAACACCAACAACGTCAAATTAACAACAAAAACAAAGACAACAACAACAACAACAACAATAACAACGTTAAAAATAACAACAGCAATAACGTCAAATAAACAACAACAACAACAACGTCAAATAAACAACAACAACAACAACAAATACAACAACAACAACAACAACATCAAATAACAACAACAACGTCAAATAAACAACAATAACAACAACAACGTCAAATAAACATCAACAATAACGTCAAATAAACAACAACAACAACAACAACAACGTCAAATAAACAACAACAACAACAACAACAACATAAACAACAAAAACGTCAAATAAACAACTACGTCAACAACAACAACTACGTCAAATACATAACAACAACAACGTCAAATAAACAACAACAACAACAATGTCAACAACAACAACGTCAAATAAACAACAACAACAACATCAAATAAACAACAACAACTAAAACAATGTCAAATAAACAACAACAACAACAACAAAAACGTCGAATAAACAACAACACCTACAACGTCAACAACAACAACAACAACAACAATGTCAAATAAACAACAACAACAACGTCAACAACAACAACAATGTGAAATAAACAACAACAACAACGTCAAATAAACAACAACAACTACGTCAAATAAACAACAACAACAACAACGTCAAATAAACAACAACAACAACAACGTCAAATAAACAACAACAACAACAACGTCAACACCAACAACAACAACGTCAAATAAATTACAACAACAACTATGTCAACAACAACAACAACGTCAAATAAACAACAACAACAACAATGTCAACAACAACAACAACGTCAAATAAACAACAACAACAACAACGTCAAATAAACAACACAACAACAACAACGTCAAATAAACAAAAACAACAACGTCAACACCAATAACAACAACGTCAAATAAACAACAACAACAACTATGTCAACAACAACAACAACGTCAAATAAACAACAACAACAACGTCAACAACAACAACAACGTCAAATAAACAAAAACAACAACAACGTCAAATAAACAACAACAACACCGTCGAATAAACTACAACAACAACGTCAAATAAACAACAACAACAACAACGTAAAAATAAACAACAACAACAACAACAACGTCAAATAAATAACAACAACAACAACAACGTCAAATAAACAACAACAACAACAATAACAACAACGTGAAATAAACAACAGTAACAACAATGTCAACAACATTAACAACGTCAAATAAACAACAACAAGAACAACGTTAAATAAACAACAACAACAACAACGTCAACAACAACAACAACGTCAAATAAACAACAACAACAACAACGTCAAATAAACAACAACAACAACAACGTCAAATAAACAACAGCAACAACAACGTCAAATAAACAACAACAATAACAACAACGTCAAATAAGCAACAACAACAAATACAACAACAACAACAACGTCAAATAACAAAAACAACGTCAAATAAACAACAACAACAACAACGTCAAATAAACAACAGCAACAAGAACGTCAAATAAACAACAACAACAACAACGTCAAATAAGCAACAACAACAAATACAACAACAACAACGTCAAATAACAAAAACAACGTCAAATAAACAATAATACCAACGTCAAATAAACAACAACAACAAAACAACATCAAATAAACAACAACAACAACAACGTCAAATAAACAACAACAACAACAACAATGTCAACAACAACGTCAAATAAACAACAACAACAACAATGTGAAATAAACAACAACAACTAAAACAATGTCAAATAAACAACAATAATAACAACAACGTCAAATAAACAACAACACCAACAACGTCAACAACAACAACAACAACAACAACAACAATGTCAAATAAACAACAACAACAACAACAACGTCAACAATAACAACAATGTCAAAGAAACAACAACAACAATGTCAAATAAACAACAACAACAATGTCAAATAAACAACAACAACAACAACAATGTCAACAACAACAACAACGTCAAATAAACAACAACAACAACGTCAAATAAACAACAACATCAACAACATCAACAACGTCAAATAAACAACAACAACGACTATGTCAACAACAACGACAATGTCAAATAAACAACAACAACAACAACGTCAACAACAACTACGTCAAATAAACAACAACAACAACAACAACGTCAAATAAACAACAACAACAACAACACCGTCAAATAGACAACAACAACAACAACAATGTCAAATAATCAACAATAACAACGTCAAATAAACAACAACAATAACGTCAAATAAACAACAACAACAACAACGTCAACAACAACAACAACGTCAAATAAACAACAACAACAATAACATCAACAACAACAACAACAACGTCAAATAAACAACAACAACAACGTCAAATAAACAATAACAACAACAATGTCAAATAAACAACAACAACGTCAAATAAACAACAACAACAACAACAACGTCAAATAAACAACAACAACAACAATAACAACAACAACAACAACGTCAAATAAATAACAACAACAACAACGTCAAATATACAACGTCAACAACAACAACGTCAAATAAACAACAACAACAACGTCAAATAAACAACAACAACAACAACGTCAACAACAACAACAACAACAATGTCAAATAAACAACAACAACAACAATGTCAAATAAACAACAACAACAACAATGTCAAATAAACAACAACAACAACAACGTCAAATAAACAACAACAACGTCAAATAAACAACAACAACAACGTCAACAATAACAACAACAACGTCAAATAAACAACAACAAGAACTATGTCAACAACAACAACAACGTCAAATAAACAACAACAACAACAACGTCAACAACAACAACAACGTCAAATAAACAACAACAACAACAACGTCAAATAAACAACAACAACACCGTCAAATAAACAACAACAACGTCAAATAAATAACAACAACAATAACAACAACAATAACAACAACGTGAAATAAACAACAACAACTATGTCAACAACAACAACAACATCAAATAAACAACAACAACAACAACGTCAACAACAACAACAACGTCAAATAAACAACAACAACAACAACGTCAAATAAACAACAACAACAACAACACCGTCAAATAAACAACAACAACAACGTCAAATAAACAACAACAACAACAACAACGACAAATAAACAACAATAACAACAATATCAACAACAACAAAAACGTCAAATAAACAACAACAACAACAACGTCAACAACAACAACTACGTCAAATAAACAATAACAACAACGTCAAATAAACAACAACAAGAACAATGTCAATAACAACAACGTCAAATAAACAACAACAACAACAATGTCAAATAAAAAACAACAACAACAACGTCAAATAAACAACAACACCAACAACGTCAACAACAACAACAACAATGTCAAATAAACAACAACAATAACAACGTCAACAACAACAAAAACGTCAAATAAACAACAACAACAACAACATCAACAACAACAACAATGTCAAATAAACAACAACAACTACATCAAATAAACAGTAACAACAACAACAACGTCAACAACAACAACGTCAAATAAACAACAACAACAACAACGTCAAATAAACAACAGCAACAATGTCAAATAAACAACAACAACAACAACAACGTTAAATAAACAACAACAACAACGTCAACAACAACAACAACAATGTCAAATAAACAACAACAACAACAACACCGTCAACAACAACAACAATGTCAAATAAACAACAACAACAACGTCAAATAAATAACAACGTCAACAACAACAACAACAACAATGTCAAATAAACAACAACAACAACAACAACACCGCCAAATAAACAACAACAACAACAACAACGTCAAATAAACAACAACAACAACGTCAAATAAACAACAACAACAAAAACAATAACAACAACGTCAAATAAACAACAACAACAACAACGTCAAATAAACAACAACAATAACAACAACGTCAACAACAACAACGTCAACTAAACAACAACAACAACAACAACGTCAAATAAACAACAACCACAACAACAACGTCAAAACAACAACAACAACAACAACGTCAAATAAACAACAAAAACAACAACAACAATGTCAACAACATTAACAACATCAAATAAACAACAACAACACCAACGTCAAATAAAATACAACAACAACAACAACGTCAAATAAACAACAAAAACAAAGACAACAACAACAACAACAATAACAACGTTAAAAATAACAACAACAATAACGTCAAATAAACAACAACAACAACAACGTCAAATAAACAACAACAACAACAACAAATACAACAACAACAACAACAACAACAACGTCAAATAACAACAACAACGTCAAATAAACAACAACAACAACAACGTCAAATAAACATCAACAACAACGTCAAATAAACAACAACAACAACAACAACAACGTCAAATAAACAACAACAACAACAATAACAACATAAACAACATAAACAACAACAACTAAAACAATGTCAAATAAACAACAACAACAACAACATCGAATAAACAACAACACCTACAACGTCAACAAGAACAACAACAACAATGCCAAATAAACAACAACAACAACGTCAACAACAACAACAATGTCAAATAAACAACAACAACAACGTCAAATAAACAACAACAACAACGTCAAATAAACAACAACAACACCGTCAAATAAACAACAACAACAACAACGTCAAATAAACAACAACAACAACGTCAACAACAATAACAACAACGTCAAATAAACAACAACAACAACTATGTCAACAACAACAACAACGTCAAATAAACAACAACAACAACGTCAACCACAACAACAATGTCAAATAAACAAAAACAACAACAACGTCAAATAAACAACAACAACACCGTCAAATAAACAACAACAACAACAACAACGTCAAATAAACAACAACAACAACAACAACAACGTCAAATAAACAACAACAACAACAACGTCAAATAAATAACAACAACAACAACAACAACGTCAAATAAACAACAACAACAACAATAACAACAACAACGTGAAATAAACAACAGTAACAACAATGTCAACAACATTAACAACGTCAAATAAAAAAAAACAAGAACAACGTTAAATAAACAACAACAACAACAACAACAACAACAACAACAACGTCAACAACAACAACAACGTCAAATAAACAACAACAACAACAACGTCAAATAAACAACAACAACAACAACGTCAAATAAACAACAGCAACAACAACGTCAAATAAACAACAACAATAACAACAACGTCAAATAAGCAACAACAACAAATACAACAACAACAACAACAACGTCAAATAAACAACAACAACAACAACGTCAAATAAACAACAGCAACAACAACGTCAAATAAACAACAACAATAACAACAACGTCAAATAAGCAACAACAACAACAACGTCAAATAACAAAAACAACGTCAAATAAACAACAATACCAACGTCAAATAAACAACAACAACAACAACAACGTCAAATAAACAACAACAACAACAACAACAACAATGTCAATAACAACGTCAAATAAACAACAACAACAATGTCAAATAAACAACAACAACTAAAACAACGTCAAATAAACAACAACAATAACAACAACGTCAAATAAACAACAACACCAACAACGTCAACAATAACAACAACAACAACAACAACAACATTGTCAAATAAACAACAACAACAGCAACAATATTAACAATAACAACAATGTCAAAGAAACAACAACAACAATGTCAAATAAACAACAACAACAATGTCAAATAAACAACAACAACAACAACAATGTCAACAACAACAACAACAACGTCAAATAAACAACAACAACAACAACGTCAAATAAACAACAACGTCAACAACATCAACAACGTCAAATAAACAACAACAACAACTATGTCAACAACAACGACAATGTCAAATAAACAACAACAACAACAACGTCAACAACAACTACGTCAAATAAACAACAACAACAACAATGTCAAATAAACAACAACAATAACAACACCGTCAAATAAACAACAACAACAACAACAACAACGTCAAATAAACAACAACAACAACGTCAAATAAACAACAACAACAACGTCAAATAAACAACAACAACAACAACGTCAACAACAACAACAACGTCAAATAAACAACAACAACAACAACATCAACAACAACAACAACAACGTCAAATAAACAACAACAACAACGTCAAATAAACAATAACAACAACAATGTCAAATAAACAACAACAACGTCTAATATACAACGTCAACAACAACAACGTCAAATATACAACGTCAACAACAACAACGTCAATTAAACAACAACACCAACAACGTCAACAACAACAACAACAACAATGTCAAATAAACAACAACAACAACAATAATGTCAAATAAACAACAACAACAACAACGTCAAATAAATAACAACAACAACAACGTCAAATAAACAATAACAACAACAACAACATCAAATAAACAACAACAAGAACTATGTCAACAACAACAACAACGTCAAATAAACAACAACAACAACAACGTCAACAACAACAACAACGTCAAATAAACAACAACAACAACAACGTCAAATAAACAACAACAACACCGTCAAATAAACAACAACAACAACAACGTCAAATAAACAACAACGTCAAATAAACAACAACAACAACAACGTCAAATAAATAACAACAACAATAACAACAACAATAACAACAACGTGAAATAAACAACAACAACTATGTCAACAACAACAACAACATCAAATAAACAACAACAACAACGTCAACTACAACAACAACGTCAAATAAACAACAACAACAACAACAACGTCAAATAAAAAACAACAACAACACCGTCAAATAAACAACAACAACAACAACGTCAAATAAACAACAACAACAACAACGACAAATAAACAACAACAACAACATCAACAACAACAAAAACGTCAAATAAACAACAACAACAACGTCAACAACAACAACTACGTCAAATAAACAATAACAACAACGTCAAATAAACAACAACAAGAACAATGTCAATAACAACAACGTCAAATAAACAACAACAACAACGTCAAACAAAAAACAACAACAACAACGTCAAATAAACAACAACGTCAACAACGTCAACAACAACAAAAACGTCAAATAAACAACAACAACGTCAACAACAACAACTACGTCAAATAAACAACAACAACTACGTCAAATAAACAATAACAACAACAACAACAACAACGTCAACAATAACGTCAAATAAACAATAACAACGTCAAATAAACAACAGCAACAACGTCAAATAAACAACAACAACAACAACAACGTCAAATAAACAACAACAACGTCAACAACAACAACAACAACAATGTCAAATAAACAACAACAACAACAACAACAGCGTCAACAACAACAACAATGTCAAATAAACAACAACAACAACGTTAAATAAACAACAACGTCAACAACAACAACAACAACAACGTCAAATAAACAACAACAACAACAACAACAACACCGTCAAATAAACAACAACAACAACAACGTCAAATAAACAACAACAACAACAACGTCAAATAAACAACAACAACAAAAACAACAACAACAACGTCAAATAAACAACAACAACAACAACGTCAAATAAACAACTACAATAACAACAACGTCAACAACAACAACGTCAACTAAACAACAACAACAACAACAACAACTTCAAATAAACAACAACCACAACAACAACGTCAAATAAACAACAACAACAACAACAACAATGTCAAATAAACAACAAAAACAACAACAACAATGTCAACAACATTAACAACGTCAAATAAACAACAACAACACCAACGTCAAATATACAACAACAACAACGTCAAATAAACAACAAAAACAAAGACAACAACAACAACAACAATAACAACGTTAAAAATAACAACAACAATAACGTCAAATAAACAACAACAACAACAACGTCAAATAAACAACAACAACAACAATAACAAATACAACAACAACGTCAAATAACAACAACAACGTCAAATAAACAACAACAACAACAACGTCAAATAAACATCAACAACAACGTCAAATAAACCACAACAACAACAACAACGTCAAATAAACAACAACAACAACAACAACAACGTCAAATAAACAACAACAACAACAACAATGTCAACAACAACGTCAAATAAACAACAACAACAATGTGAAATAAACAACAACAACTAAAACAACGTCAAATAAACAACAACAATAACAACAACGTCAAATAAACAACAACACCAACAACGTCAACAACAACAACAACAACAACAACAACAATGTCAAATAAACAACAACAACAGCAACAACGTCAACAATAACAACTATGTCAAAGAAACAACAACAACAATGTCAAATAAACAACAACAACAATGTCAAATAAACAACAACAACAATGTCAAATAAACAACAACAACAA
The DNA here is from genome assembly GCA_948472305.1 of Vicia faba. Lineage (NCBI taxonomy): Eukaryota > Viridiplantae > Streptophyta > Magnoliopsida > Fabales > Fabaceae > Vicia > Vicia faba. The sequence continues at coordinate 318,938,088 of OX451739.1, read as the reverse complement.
CAACAATGTCAACAACAACAACAACGTCAAATAAACAACAACAACAACGTCAAATAAACAACAACATCAAAAACATCAACAACGTCAAATAAACAACAACAACGACTATGTCAACAACAACGACAATGTCAAATAAACAACAACAACAACAACGTCAACAACAACAACGTCAAATAAACAACAATAACAACAACAACACCGTCAAATAAACAACAACAACAACAACGTCAAATAATCAACAATAACAACGTCAAATAAACAACAACAACAACAACGTCAAATAAACAACAACAACAACAACGTCAAATAAACAACAACAACAACAACGTCAAATAAACAACAACAACAACAACATCAACAACAACAACAACGTCAAATAAACAACAACAACAACAACGTCAAATAAACAATAACAACAACAATGTCAAATAAACAACAACAACGTCAAATAAACAACAACAACAACAACAATAACAACAACAACAACGTCAAATAAATAACAACAACAACAACGTCAAATATACAACGTCAACAACAACAACAACAACGTCATAAACAACAACAACGTCAAATAAACAACAACAACAACAACGTCAAATAAACAACAACAACACCGTCAAATAAACAACAACAACAACAACGTCAAATAAACAACAACGTCAAATAAACAACAACAACAACAACAACAACGTCAAATAAATAACAACAACAACAACAACGTCAAATAAATAACAACAACAATAACAACAACAATAACAACAACGTGAAATAAACAACATCGTCAAATAAACAACAACGTCAAATAAACAACAACAACAACAACGTCAAATAAATAACAACAACAATAACAACAACAATAACAACAACGTGAAATAAACAACAACAACTATGTCAACAACAACAACAACATCAAATAAACAACAACAACAACGTCAACTACAACAACAACGTCAAATAAACAACAACAACAACAACAACGTCAAATAAAAAACAACAACAACACCGTCAAATAAACAACAACAACAACAACGTCAAATAAACAACAACAACAACAACGACAAATAAACAACAACAACAACATCAACAACAACAAAAACGTCAAATAAACAACAACAACAACGTCAACAACAACAACTACGTCAAATAAACAATAACAACAACGTCAAATAAACAACAACAAGAACAATGTCAATAACAACAACGTCAAATAAACAACAACAACAACGTCAAACAAAAAACAACAACAACAACGTCAAATAAACAACAACGTCAACAACGTCAACAACAACAAAAACGTCAAATAAACAACAACAACGTCAACAACAACAACTACGTCAAATAAACAACAACAACTACGTCAAATAAACAATAACAACAACAACAACAACAACGTCAACAATAACGTCAAATAAACAATAACAACGTCAAATAAACAACAGCAACAACGTCAAATAAACAACAACAACAACAACAACGTCAAATAAACAACAACAACGTCAACAACAACAACAACAACAATGTCAAATAAACAACAACAACAACAACAACAGCGTCAACAACAACAACAATGTCAAATAAACAACAACAACAACGTTAAATAAACAACAACGTCAACAACAACAACAACAACAACGTCAAATAAACAACAACAACAACAACAACAACACCGTCAAATAAACAACAACAACAACAACGTCAAATAAACAACAACAACAACAACGTCAAATAAACAACAACAACAAAAACAACAACAACAACGTCAAATAAACAACAACAACAACAACGTCAAATAAACAACTACAATAACAACAACGTCAACAACAACAACGTCAACTAAACAACAACAACAACAACAACTTCAAATAAACAACAACCACAACAACAACGTCAAATAAACAACAACAACAACAACAACAATGTCAAATAAACAACAAAAACAACAACAACAATGTCAACAACATTAACAACGTCAAATAAACAACAGCAACACCAACGTCAAATATACAACAACAACAACGTCAAATAAACAACAAAAACAAAGACAACAACAACAACAACAATAACAACGTTAAAAATAACAACAACAATAACGTCAAATAAACAACAACAACAACAACGTCAAATAAACAACAACAACAACAATAACAAATACAACAACAACGTCAAATAACAACAACAACGTCAAATAAACAACAACAACAACAACGTCAAATAAACATCAACAACAACGTCAAATAAACCACAACAACAACAACAACGTCAAATAAACAACAACAACAACAACAACAACGTCAAATAAACAACAACAACAACAACAATGTCAACAACAACGTCAAATAAACAACAACAACAATGTGAAATAAACAACAACAACTAAAACAACGTCAAATAAACAACAACAATAACAACAACGTCAAATAAACAACAACACCAACAACGTCAACAACAACAACAACAACAACAACAACAATGTCAAATAAACAACAACAACAGCAACAACGTCAACAATAACAACTATGTCAAAGAAACAACAACAACAATGTCAAATAAACAACAACAACAATGTCAAATAAACAACAACAACAACAACAATGTCAACAACAACAACAACGTCAAATAAACAACAACAACAACGTCAAATAAACAACAACATCAAAAACATCAACAACGTCAAATAAACAACAACAACGACTATGTCAACAACAACGACAATGTCAAATAAACAACAACAACAACAACGTCAACAACAACTACGTCAAATAAACAACAACAACAACAACAACAACGTCAAATAAACAACAACAACAACAACAACACCGTCAAATAAACAACAACAACAACAACGTCAAATAATCAACAATAACAACGTCAAATAAACAACAACAACAACAACGTCAAATAAACAACAACAACAACAACGTCAAATAAACAACAACAACAACAACATCAACAACAACAACAACAACGTCAAATAAACAACAACAACAACAACGTCAAATAAACAATAACAACAACAATGTCAAATAAACAACAACAACGTCAAATAAACAACAACAACAACAACAATAACAACAACAACAACGTCAAATAAATAACAACAACAACAACGTCAAATATACAACGTCAACAACAACAACAACAACGTCAACAACAACAACAACGTCAAATAAACAACAACAACAACAACGTCAAATAAACAACAACAACACCGTCAAATAAACAACAACAACAACAACGTCAAATAAACAACAACGTCAAATAAACAACAACAACAACAACGTCAAATAAATAACAACAACAACAACAACGTCAAATAAATAACAACAACAATAACAACAACAATAACAACAACGTGAAATAAACAACAACAACTATGTCAACAACAACAACAACATCAAATAAACAACAACAACAACAACGTCAACAACAACAACAACGTCAAATAAACAACAACAATAACAACGTCAAATAAACAACAACAACAACACCGTCAAATAAACAACAACAACAACAACGTCAAATAAACAACAACAACAACAACGACAAATAAACAACAATAACAACAACATCAACAACAACAAAAACATCAAATAAACAACAACAACAACAACGTCCACAACAACAACTACGTCAAATAAACAATAACAACAACGTCAAATAAACAACAACAAGAACAATGTCAATAACAACAACGTCAAATAAACAACAACAACAACGTCAAATAAAAAACAACAACAACAACGTCAAATAAACAACAACACCAACAACGTCAACAACAACAACAACAATGTCAAATAAACAACAACAACAACAACGTCAACAACAACAAAAACATCAAATAAACAACAACAACAACATCAACAACAACAACAATGTCAAATAAACAACAACAACTACGTCAAATAAACAGTAACAACAACAACAACGTCAACAACAACAACGTCAAATAAACAACAACAACAACAACAACGTCAAATAAACAACAGCAACAACGTCAAGTAAACAACAACAACAACAACAACGTTAAATAAACAACAACAACAACGTTAAATAAACAACAACACCAACAACGTCAACAACAACAACAACAACAATGTCAAATAAACAACAACAACAACAACACCGTCAACAACAACAACAATGTCAAATAAACAACAACAACAACGTCAAATAAATAACAACGTCAACAACAACAACAACAACAATGTCAAATAAACAACAACAACAACAGCAACACCGCCAAATAAACAACAACAACAACGTCAAATAAACAACAACAACAACAACGTCAAATAAACAACAACAACAAAAACAACAACAACAACGTCAAATAAACAACAACAACATCAAATAAACAACAACAACAACGTCAAATAAACAACAACAACGTCAACTAAACAACAACAACAACGTCAAATAAACAACAACAACGTCAAATAAACAACAACAACAACAACAACACCGTCAAATAAACAACAACAACAACAACGTCAAATAATCAACAATAACAACGTCAAATAAACAACAACAACAACAACGTCAAATAAACAACAACAACAACAACGTCAAATAAACAACAACAACAACAACATCAACAACAACAACAACAACGTCAAATAAACAACAACAACAACAACGTCAAATAAACAATAACAACAACAATGTCAAATAAACAACAACAACGTCAAATAAACAACAACAACAACAACAATAACAACAACAACAACGTCAAATAAATAACAACAACAACAACGTCAAATATACAACGTCAACAACAACAACAACAACGTCAACAACAACAACAACGTCAAATAAACAACAACAACAACAACGTCAAATAAACAACAACAACACCGTCAAATAAACAACAACAACAACAACGTCAAATAAACAACAACGTCAAATAAACAACAACAACAACAACGTCAAATAAATAACAACAACAACAACAACGTCAAATAAATAACAACAACAATAACAACAACAATAACAACAACGTGAAATAAACAACAACAACTATGTCAACAACAACAACAACATCAAATAAACAACAACAACAACAACGTCAACAACAACAACAACGTCAAATAAACAACAACAATAACAACGTCAAATAAACAACAACAACAACACCGTCAAATAAACAACAACAACAACAACGTCAAATAAACAACAACAACAACAACGACAAATAAACAACAATAACAACAACATCAACAACAACAAAAACATCAAATAAACAACAACAACAACAACGTCCACAACAACAACTACGTCAAATAAACAATAACAACAACGTCAAATAAACAACAACAAGAACAATGTCAATAACAACAACGTCAAATAAACAACAACAACAACGTCAAATAAAAAACAACAACAACAACGTCAAATAAACAACAACACCAACAACGTCAACAACAACAACAACAATGTCAAATAAACAACAACAACAACAACGTCAACAACAACAAAAACATCAAATAAACAACAACAACAACATCAACAACAACAACAATGTCAAATAAACAACAACAACTACGTCAAATAAACAGTAACAACAACAACAACGTCAACAACAACAACGTCAAATAAACAACAACAACAACAACAACGTCAAATAAACAACAGCAACAACGTCAAGTAAACAACAACAACAACAACAACGTTAAATAAACAACAACAACAACGTTAAATAAACAACAACACCAACAACGTCAACAACAACAACAACAACAATGTCAAATAAACAACAACAACAACAACACCGTCAACAACAACAACAATGTCAAATAAACAACAACAACAACGTCAAATAAATAACAACGTCAACAACAACAACAACAACAATGTCAAATAAACAACAACAACAACAGCAACACCGCCAAATAAACAACAACAACAACGTCAAATAAACAACAACAACAACAACGTCAAATAAACAACAACAACAAAAACAACAACAACAACGTCAAATAAACAACAACAACATCAAATAAACAACAACAACAACGTCAAATAAACAACAACAACGTCAACTAAACAACAACAACAACGTCAAATAAACAACAACAACGTCAAATAAACAACAACAATAACAACAACGTCAACAACAACAACGTCAACTAAACAACAACAACAACAACAACAACAACAACGTCAAATAAACAACAACCACAACAACAACGTCAAATAAACAACAACAACAACAACAACGTCAAATAAACAACAAAAACAACAACAACAATGTCAACAACATTAACAACATCAAATAAACAACAACAACACCAACGTCAAATAAAATACAACAACAACAACAACGTCAAATAAACAACAAAAACAAAGACAACAACAACAACAACAACAATAACAACGTTAAAAATAACAACAACAATAACGTCAAATAAAAAAAAACAACAACAACGTCAAATAAACAACAACAACAACAACAACAAATACAACAACAACAACAACAACGTCAAATAACAACAACAACGTCAAATAAACAACAACAACAACAACGTCAAATAAACATCAACAACAACGTCAAATAAACAACAACAACAACAACAACAACAACGTCAAATAAACAACAACAACAACAAGAACAACATAAACAACAAAAACGTCAAATAAACAACTACGTCAACAACAACAACTACGTCAAATACACAACAACAACAACGTCAAATAAACAACAACAACAACAATGTCAACAACAACAACGTCAAATAAACAACAACAACAACATCAAATAAACAACAACAACTAAAACAATGTCAAATAAACAACAACAACAAGAACAACGTCGAATAAACAACAACACCTACAACGTCAACAAGAACAACAACAATGCCAAATAACCAACAACAACAACAACGTCAACAACAACAACAATGTCAAATAAACAACAACAACAACGTCAAATAGACAACAACATCAACGTCAAATAAACAACAACAACACCGTCAAATAAACAACAACAAAAACAACGTCAAATAAACAACAATAACAACAACAATAACAACAACGTGAAATAAACAACAACAACTATGTCAACAACAACAACAACATCAAATAAACAACAACAACAACAACAACGTCAACAACAACAACAACGTCAAATAAACAACAACAACAACAACAACGTCAAATAAACAACAACAACAACACCGTCAAATAAACAACAACAACAACAACGTCAAATAAACAACAACAACAACGACAAATAAACAACAACAACAACAACATCAACAACAACAAAAACGTCAAATAAACAACAACAACAACGTCAACAACAACAACTACGTCAAATAAACAATAACAACAACGTCAAATAAACAACAACAAGAACAATGTCAATAACAACAACGTCAAATAAACAACAACAACAACAACGTCAAATAAAAAACAACAACAACAACGTCAAATAAACAACAACGTCAACAACGTCAACAACAACAACAACAATGTCAAATAAACAACAACAATAACAACGTCAACAACAACAAAAACGTCAAATAAACAACAACAACGTCAACAACAACAACTACGTCAAATAAACAACAACAACTACGTCAAATAAACAATAACAACAACAACAACAACGTCAACAACAACGTCAAATAAACAACAACAACAACGTCAAATAAACAACAGCAACAACGTCAAATAAACAACAACAACAACAACGTCAAATAAACAACAACAACGTCAACAACAACAACAACAATGTCAAATAAACAACAACAACAACAACACCGTCAACAACAACAACAATGTCAAATAAACAACAACAACAACGTCAAATAAACAACAACGTCAACAACAATAACAACAACGTCAAATAAACAACAACAACAACAACAACACCGCCAAATAAACAACAACAACAACAACGTAAAATAAACAACAACAACAACAACAACGTCAAATAAACAACAACAACAAAAACAACAACAACAACGTCAAATAAACAACAACAACAACAACGTCAAATAAACAACAACAATAACAACAACGTCAACAACAACAACGTCAACTAAACAACAACAACAACAACAACAACAACGTCAAATAAACAACAACCACAACAACAACGTCAAATAAACAACAACAACAACAACAACAACGTCAAATAAACAACAAAAACAACAACAACAATGTCAACAACATTAACAACGTCAAATAAACAACAACAACACCAACGTCAAATATACAACAACAACAACAACGTCAAATAAACAACAAAAACAAAGACAACAACAACAACAATAATAACAACGTTAAAAATAACAACAACAATAACGTCAAATAAACAACAACAACAACAACGTCAAATAAACAACAACAACAACAACAATAACAAATACAACAACAACGCCAAATAACAACAACAACGTCAAATAAACAACAACAACAACAACAACGTCAAATAAACATCAACAACAACGTCAAATAAACAACAACAACAACAATAACGTCAAATAAACAACAACAACAACAACATAAACAACAAAAACCTCAAATAAACAACTACGTCAACAACAACAACTATGTCAAATACACAACAACAACAACGTCAAATAAACAACAACAACAACAATGTCAACAACAACAACGTCAAATAAACAACAACAACAACATCAAATAAACAACAACAACTAAAACAATGTCAAATAAACAACAACAACAACAACAACGTCAAATAAACAACAACACCTACAACGTCAACAACAACAACAACAACAACAACAACGTCAAATAAACAACAACAACAACGTCAACACCAACAACAACAACGTCAAATAAACAACAACAACAACTATGTCAACAACAACAACGTCAAATAAACAACAACAACAACAACATCAACAACAACAACGTCAAATAAACAACAACAACAACAACGTCAAATAAACAACAACAACACCGTCAAATAAACAACAACAACAACAATGTCAAATAAACAACAACAACAACGTCAACACCAATAACAACAACGTCAAATAAACAACAACAATAACTATGTCAACAACAACAACAACGTCAAATAAACAACAACAACAACAACGTCTACAACAACAACAACATCAAATAAACAAAAACAACAACAACGTCAAATAAAGAACAACAACACCGTCAAATAAATAACAACAACAACAACGTCAAATAAACAACAACAACAACAACAACGTCAAATAAACAACAACAACAACAACGTCAAATAAATAACAACAACAACAACGTCAAATAAACAACAACAACAACAACAATAACAACAACAATGTGAAATAAACAACAGTAACAACAATGTCAACAATATTAACAACGTCAAATAAACAACAACAAGAACAACGTCAAATAAACAACAACAACATAAACGTCAAATAAACAACAGCAACAACAACGTCAAATAAACAACAACAATAACAACAACGTCATATAAGCAACAACAACAAATACAACAACAACAACAACGTCAAATAACAAAAACAACGTCAAATAAACAACAATAACAACGTCAAGTAAACAACAACAACAACAACATCAAATAAACAACAACAACAACAACAACAACGTCAAATAAACATCAACAACAACAACAATGTCAACAACAACGTCAAATAAACAACAACAACAATGTCAAATAAACAACAACAACTAAAACAACGTCAAATAAACAACACCAATAACAACAACGTCAAATAAACAACAACATCAACAACGTCAACAACAACAACAACAACAACGTCAAATAAACAACAACAACAACAACAACAAATAAACAACAGCAACAATGTCAAATAAACAACAACAACAACAACAACAACGTCAAATAAACAACAACAACAACGTCAACAACAACAACAACAATGTCAAATAAACAACTACAACAACAACACCGTCAACAACAACAACAATGTCAAATAAACAATAACAATGTCAAATAAACAACAACGTCAACAACAACAACAACAACGTCAAATAAACAACAACAACAACAGCAACACCGCCAAATAAACAACAACAACAACGTCAAATAAACAACAACAATAACAACGTCAACAACAACAAAAACGTCAAATAAACAACAACAACGTCAACAACAACAACTACGTCAAATAAACAACAACAACTACGTCAAATAAACAATAACAACAACAACAACAACGTCAACAACAACGTCAAATAAACAACAACAACAACGTCAAATAAACAACAGCAACAACGTCAAATAAACAACAACAACAACAACAACGTCAAATAAACAACAACAACGTCAACAACAACAACAACAATGTCAAATAAACAACAACAACAACAACAACACCGTCAACAACAACAACAATGTCAAATAAACAACAACAACAACGTCAAATAAACAACAACGTCAACAACAATAACAACAACGTCAAATAAACAACAACAACAACAACAACAACACCGCCAAATAAACAACAACAACAACAACGTAAAATAAACAACAACAACAACAACAACGTCAAATAAACAACAACAACAAAAACAACAACAACAACGTCAAATAAACAACAACAACAACAACGTCAAATAAACAACAACAATAACAACAACGTCAACAACAACAACGTCAACTAAACAACAACAACAACAACAACAACGTCAAATAAACAACAACCACAACAACAACGTCAAATAAACAACAACAACAACAACGTCAAATAAACAACAAAAACAACAACAACAATGTCAACAACATTAACAACGTCAAATAAACAACAACAACACCAACGTCAAATATACAACAACAACAACAACGTCAAATAAACAACAAAAACAAAGACAACAACAACAACAATAATAACAACGTTAAAAATAACAACAACAATAACGTCAAATAAACAACAACAACAACAACGTCAAATAAACAACAACAACAACAACAATAACAAATACAACAACAACGCCAAATAACAACAACAACGTCAAATAAACAACAACAACAACAACGTCAAATAAACATCAACAACAACGTCAAATAAACAACAACAACAACAATAACGTCAAATAAACAACAACAACAACAACAACATAAACAACAAAAACCTCAAATAAACAACTACGTCAACAACAACAACTATGTCAAATACACAACAACAACAACGTCAAATAAACAACAACAACAACAATGTCAACAACAACAACGTCAAATAAACAACAACAACAACATCAAATAAACAACAACAACTAAAACAATGTCAAATAAACAACAACAACAACAACAACGTCAAATAAACAACAACACCTACAACGTCAACAACAACAACAACAACAACAACAACGTCAAATAAACAACAACAACAACGTCAACACCAACAACAACAACGTCAAATAAACAACAACAACAACTATGTCAACAACAACAACGTCAAATAAACAACAACAACAACAACATCAACAACAACAACGTCAAATAAACAACAACAACAACAACGTCAAATAAACAACAACAACACCGTCAAATAAACAACAACAACAACAACGTCAAATAAACAACAACAACAACGTCAACACCAATAACAACAACGTCAAATAAACAACAACAATAACTATGTCAACAACAACAACAACGTCAAATAAACAACAACAACAACAACGTCTACAACAACAACAACATCAAATAAACAAAAACAACAACAACGTCAAATAAAGAACAACAACACCGTCAAATAAATAACAACAACAACAACGTCAAATAAACAACAACAACAACAACGTCAAATAAACAACAACAACAACAACGTCAAATAAATAACAACAACAACAACGTCAAATAAACAACAACAACAACAACAATAACAACAACAATGTGAAATAAACAACAGTAACAACAATGTCAACAATATTAACAACGTCAAATAAACAACAACAAGAACAACGTCAAATAAACAACAACAACATAAACGTCAAATAAACAACAGCAACAACAACGTCAAATAAACAACAACAATAACAACAACGTCATATAAGCAACAACAACAAATACAACAACAACAACAACGTCAAATAACAAAAACAACGTCAAATAAACAACAATAACAACGTCAAGTAAACAACAACAACAACAACATCAAATAAACAACAACAACAACAACAACAACGTCAAATAAACATCAACAACAACAACAATGTCAACAACAACGTCAAATAAACAACAACAACAATGTCAAATAAACAACAACAACTAAAACAACGTCAAATAAACAACACCAATAACAACAACGTCAAATAAACAACAACATCAACAACGTCAACAACAACAACAACAACAACGTCAAATAAACAACAACAACAACAACAACAAATAAACAACAGCAACAATGTCAAATAAACAACAACAACAACAACAACAACGTCAAATAAACAACAACAACAACGTCAACAACAACAACAACAATGTCAAATAAACAACTACAACAACAACACCGTCAACAACAACAACAATGTCAAATAAACAATAACAACGTCAAATAAACAACAACGTCAACAACAACAACAACAACGTCAAATAAACAACAACAACAACAACAGCAACACCGCCAAATAAACAACAACAACAACGTCAAATAAACAACAACAACAACGTCAAATAAACAACAACAACAACAATGTCAAATAAACAACAATAACAACAACGTCAAATAAACAACAACAATAACAACAACGTCAACAACAACAACGTCAACTAAACAACAACAACAACAACAACGTCAAATAAACAACAACCACAACAACAACGTCAAATAAACAACAACAACAACAACAACGTCAAATAAACAACAAAAATAACAACAACAATGTCAACAACATTAACAACGTCAAATAAACAACAACAACACCAACGTCAAATAAACAATAACAACAACAACGTCAAATAAACAACAAAAACAAAGACAACAACAACAACAACAATAACAACATTAAAAATAACAACAACAATAACGTCAAATAAACAACAACAACAACAACGTCAAATAAACAACAACAACAACAAATACAACAACAACAACAACAACAACGTCAAATAACAACAACAACGTCAAATAAACAACAATAACAACAACAACGTCAAATAAACATCAACAACAACAACGTCAACAACAACAACATCGTCAAATAAACAACAACAACAACAACATCAACAACAACAACAACAACAACGTCAAATAAACAACAACAACAACGTCAAATAAACAATAACAACAACAATGTCAAATAAACAACAACAACGTCAAATAAACAACAACAACAACAACAACGTCAAATAAACAACAACAACAACAATAACAACAACAACGTCAAATAAATAACAACAACAACAACGTCAAATATACAACGTCAACAACAACAACGTCAAATAAACAACAACACCAACAACGTCAACAACAACAACAACAACAATGTTAAATAAACAACAACAACAACAATAATGTCAAATAAACAACAACAACAACAACGTCAAATAAACAACAACAACAACGTCAAATAAACAACAACAACAACGTCAAATAAACAACAACAACAACAACAACAACATCAAATAAACAACAACAAGAACTATGTCAACAACAACAACAACGTCAAATAAACAACAACAACAACAACAACGTCAACAACAACAACAACGTCAAATAAACAACAACAACAACAACGTCAAATAAACAACAACAACACCGTCAAATAAACAACAACAACAACAACGTCAAATAAACAACAACAACAACAACAACGTCAAATAAATAACAACAACAATAACAACAACAATAACAACAACAATAACAACAACGTGAAATAAACAACAACAACTATGTCAACAACAACAACAACATCAAATAAACAACAACAACAACAACAACGTCAACAACAACAACAACGTCAAATAAACAACAACAACAACAACAACAACGTCAAATAAACAACAACAACAACACCGTCAAATAAACAACAACAACAACAACCTCAAATAAACAACAACAACAACAACGACAAATAAACAACAACAACAACAACATCAACAACAACAAAAACGTCAAATAAACAACAACAACAACGTCAACAACAACAACTACGTCAAATAAACAATAACAACAACGTTAAATAAACAACAACAAGAACAATGTCAATAACAACAACGTCAAATAAACAACAACAACAACTTCAAATAAAAAACAACAACAACAACGTCAAATAAACAACAACACCAACAACGTCAACAACAACAACAACAATGTCAAATAAACAACAACAATAACAACGTCACCAACAACAAAAACGTCAAATAAACAACAACAACGTCAACAATAACAACTACGTCAAATAAACAACAACAACTACATCAAATAAACAATAACAACAACAATAACAACGTCAAATAAACAACAACAACAACGTCAAATAAACAACAGCAACAACGTCAAATAAACAACAACAACAACAACAACGTCAAATAAACAACAACAACGTCAACAACAACAACAACAATGTCAAATAAACAACAACAACAACAACACTGTCAACAACAACAACAATGTCAAATAAACAACAACAACAACGTCAAATAAACAACAACGTCAACAACAACAACAACAACGTCAAATAAACAACAACAACAACAGCAACACCGCCAAATAAACAACAACAACAACAATGTCAAATAAACAACAACAACAACAACGTCAAATAAACAACAACAACAAAAACAAGAACAACAACGTCAAATAAACAACAACAACAACGTCAAATAAACAACAACAATAACAACAACGTCAACAACAACAACGTCAACTAAACAACAACAACAACAACAACGTCAAATAAACAACAACAACAACGTCAACACCAACAACAACAACGTCAAATAAACAACAACAACAACTATGTCAACAACAACAACGTCAAATAAACAACAACAACAACAACATCAACAACAACAACGTCAAATAAACAACAACAACAACAACGTCAAATAAACAACAACAACACCGTCAAATAAACAACAACAACAACAACGTCAAATAAACAACAACAACAACGTCAACACCAATAACAACAACGTCAAATAAACAACAACAATAACTATGTCAACAACAACAACAACGTCAAATAAACAACAACAACAACAACGTCTACAACAACAACAACATCAAATAAACAAAAACAACAACAACGTCAAATAAAGAACAACAACACCGTCAAATAAATAACAACAACAACAACGTCAAATAAACAACAACAACAACAACGTCAAATAAACAACAACAACAACAACGTCAAATAAATAACAACAACAACAACGTCAAATAAACAACAACAACAACAACAATAACAACAACAATGTGAAATAAACAACAGTAACAACAATGTCAACAATATTAACAACGTCAAATAAACAACAACAAGAACAACGTCAAATAAACAACAACAACATAAACGTCAAATAAACAACAGCAACAACAACGTCAAATAAACAACAACAATAACAACAACGTCATATAAGCAACAACAACAAATACAACAACAACAACAACGTCAAATAACAAAAACAACGTCAAATAAACAACAATAACAACGTCAAGTAAACAACAACAACAACAACATCAAATAAACAACAACAACAACAACAACGTCAAATAAACATCAACAACAACAACAATGTCAACAACAACGTCAAATAAACAACAACAACAATGTCAAATAAACAACAACAACTAAAACAACGTCAAATAAACAACACCAATAACAACAACGTCAAATAAACAACAACATCAACAACGTCAACAACAACAACAACAACAACGTCAAATAAACAACAACAACAACAACAACAAATAAACAACAGCAACAATGTCAAATAAACAACAACAACAACAACAACAACGTCAAATAAACAACAACAACAACGTCAACAACAACAACAACAATGTCAAATAAACAACTACAACAACAACACCGTCAACAACAACAACAATGTCAAATAAACAATAACAACGTCAAATAAACAACAACGTCAACAACAACAACAACAACGTCAAATAAACAACAACAACAACAACAGCAACACCGCCAAATAAACAACAACAACAACGTCAAATAAACAACAACAACAACGTCAAATAAACAACAACAACAACAATGTCAAATAAACAACAATAACAACAACGTCAAATAAACAACAACAATAACAACAACGTCAACAACAACAACGTCAACTAAACAACAACAACAACAACAACAACGTCAAATAAACAACAACCACAACAACAACGTCAAATAAACAACAACAACAACAACAACGTCAAATAAACAACAAAAATAACAACAACAATGTCAACAACATTAACAACGTCAAATAAACAACAACAACACCAACGTCAAATAAACAACAACAACAACAACGTCAAATAAACAACAAAAACAAAGACAACAACAACAACAACAATAACAACATTAAAAATAACAACAACAATAACGTCAAATAAACAACAACAACAACAACGTCAAATAAACAACAACAACAACAAATACAACAACAACAACAACAACAACGTCAAATAACAACAACAACGTCAAATAAACAACAATAACAACAACAACGTCAAATAAACATCAACAACAACAACGTCAACAACAACAACATCGTCAAATAAACAACAACAACAACAACATCAACAACAACAACAACGTCAAATAAACAACAACAACAACGTCAAATAAACAATAACAACAACAATGTCAAATAAACAACAACAACGTCAAATAAACAACAACAACAACAACATCGTCAAATAAACAACAGCAACAACAATAACAACAACAACGTCAAATAAATAACAACAACAACAACGTCAAATATACAACGTCAACAACAACAACGTCAAATAAACAACAACACCAACAACGTCAACAACAACAACAACAACAACAATGTTAAATAAACAACAACAACAACAATAATGTCAAATAAACAACAACAACAACAACGTCAAATAAACAACAACAACAACGTCAAATAAACAACAACAACAACGTCAAATAAACAACAACAACAACAACAACATCAAATAAACAACAACAAGAACTATGTCAACAACAACAACAACGTCAAATAAACAACAACAACAACAACAACGTCAACAACAACAACAACGTCAAATAAACAACAACAACAACAACGTCAAATAAACAACAACAACACCGTCAAATAAACAACAACAACAACAACGTCAAATAAACAACAACAACAACAACGTCAAATAAATAACAACAACAATAACAACAACAATAACAACAACGTGAAATAAACAACAACAACTATGTCAACAACAACAACAACATCAAATAAACAACAACAACAACAACAACGTCAACAACAACAACAACGTCAAATAAACAACAACAACAACAACAACGTCAAATAAACAACAACAACAACACCGTCAAATAAACAACAACAACAACAACCTCAAATAAACAACAACAACAACAACGACAAATAAACAACAATAACAACATCAACAACAACAAAAACGTCAAATAAACAACAACAACAACGTCAACAACAACAACTACGTCAAATAAACAATAACAACAACGTTAAATAAACAACAACAAGAACAATGTCAATAACAACAACGTCAAATAAACAACAACAACAACAACGTCAAATAAACAACAACAACAACTTCAAATATAAAACAACAACAACAACGTCAAATAAACAACAACACCAACAACGTCAACAACAACAACAACAATGTCAAATAAACAACAACAATAACAACGTCACCAACAACAAAAACGTCAAATAAACAACAACAACGTCAACAATAACAACTACGTCAAATAAACAACAACAACTACATCAAATAAACAATAACAACAACAATAACAACGTCAAATAAACAACAACAACAACGTCAAATAAACAACAGCAACAACGTCAAATAAACAACAACAACAACAACAACGTCAAATAAACAACAACAACGTCAACAACAACAACAACAATGTCAAATAAACAACAACAACAACAACACTGTCAACAACAACAACAATGTCAAATAAACAACAACAACGTCAAATAAACAACAACGTCAACAACAACAACAACAACGTCAAATAAACAACAACAACAACAGCAACACCGCCAAATAAACAACAACAACAACAATGTCAAATAAACAACAACAACAACAACGTCAAATAAACAACAACAACAAAAACAAGAACAACAACGTCAAATAAACAACAACAACAACGTCAAATAAACAACAACAATAACAACAACGTCAACAACAACAACGTCAACTAAACAACAACAACAACAACAACAACAACAATGTCAAATAAACAACAACCACAACAACAACAACAACAACGTCAACAACAACAACTACGTCAAATAAACGATAACAACAACGTCAAATAAACAACAACAACAACGTTAAATAAAAAACAACAACAACAACGTCAAATAAACAACAACGTCAACAACGTCAACAACAACAACAACAACAACAATGTCAAATAAACAACAACAATAACAACGTCAACAACAACAAAAATGTCAAATAAACAACAACAACGTCAACAACAACAACTACGTCAAATAAACAACAACAACTACGTCAAATAAACAATAACAACAACAACAACAACGTCAACAACAACGTCAACAACAACGTCAAATAAACAACAACAACAATGTCAAATAAACAACAGCAACAACGTCAAATAAACAACAACAACAACAACAACAACAACGTCAAATAAACAACAACAACGTCAACAACAACAACAACAATGTCAAATAAACAACAACAACAACACCGTCAACAACAACAACAATATCAAATAAACAACAACAACAACGTCAAATAAACAACAACAACAACAACAATGTCAACAACAACAACAACGTCAAATAAACAACAACAACAACGTCAAATAAACAACAACGTCAACAACATCAACAACGTCAAATAAACAACAACAACAACTATGTCAACAACAACGACAATGTCAAATAAACAACAACAACAACAACGTCAAATAAACAACAACAACAATGTCAAATAAACAACAACAATAACAACACCGTCAAATAAACAACAACAACAACAACGTCAAATAAACAACAACAACAACGTCAGATAAACAACAACAACAACGTCAAATAAACAACAACAACAACAACGTCAACAACAACAACAACGTCAAATAAACAACAACAACAACAACATCAACAACAACAACAACAACAACGTCAAATAAACAACAACAACAACGTCAAATAAACAATAACAACAACAATGTCAAATAAACAACAACAACGTCAAATAAACAACAACAACAACAACGTCAAATAAACAACAACAACAACAATAACAACAACAACAACGTCAAATAAATAACAACAACAACAACGTCAACTATACAACGTCAACAACAACAACGTCAAATAAACAACAACACCAACAACGTCAACAACAACAACAACAACAATGTCAAATAAACAACAACAACAACAATAATGTCAAATAAACAACAACAACAACGTCAAATAAACAACAACAACAACAACGTCAAATAAACAATAACAACAACAACAACATCAAATAAACAACAACAAGAACTATGTCAACAACAACAACAACGTCAAATAAACAACAACAACAACAACGTCAACAACAACAACAACGTCAAATAAACAACAACAACAACAACGTCAAATAAACAACAACAACAACAACGTCAAATAAACAACAACAACACCGTCAAATAAACAACAACAACAACGTCAAATAAACAACAACGTCAAATAAACAACAACAACAACAACAACGTCAAATAAATAACAACAACAATAACAACAACAATAACAACAACGTGAAATAAACAACAACAACTATGTCAACAACAACAACAACATCAAATAAACAACAATAACAACGTCAACAACAACAACAACGTCAAATAAACAACAACAACAACAACAACGTCAAATAAACAACAACAACAACACCGTCAAATAAACAACAACAACAACAACAACGTCAAATAAACAACAACAACAACAACGACAAATAAACAACAACAACAACAACAACAACAACGTCAACAACAACAACTACGTCAAATAAACAATAACAACAACGTCAAATAAACAACAACAAGAACAATGTCAATAACAACAACGTCAAATAAACTACAACAACAACGTCAAACAAAATACAACAACAACAACGTCAAATAAACAACAACGTCAACAACAACAAAAACGTCAAATAAACAACAACAACGTCAACAACAACAACTACGTCAAATAAACAACAACAACTACGTCAAATAAACAATAACAACAACAACGTCAACAACAACGTCAAATAAACAATAACAACGTCAAATAAACAACAGCAACAACGTCAAATAAACAACAACAACAACAACGTCAAATAAACAACAACAACGTCAACAACAACAACAACAATGTCAAATAAACAACAACAACAACAACAACAGCGTCAACAACAACAACAATGTCAAATAAACAACAACAACAACGTCAAATAAACAACAACGTCAACAACAACAACAACAACAACAACAACGTCAAATAAACAACAACAACAACAACAGCAACACCGCCAAATAAACAACAACAACAACAACGTCAAATAAACAACAACAACAACAACGTCAAATAAACAACAACAAAAAAAAATAACAACAACAACGTCAAATAAACAACAACAACAACAACGTCAAATAAACAACAACAATAACAACAACGTCAACAACAACAACGTCAACTAAACAACAACAACAACAACAACGTCTAATAAACAACAACCACAACAACAACGTCAAATAAACAACAACAACAACAACAATGTCAAATAAACAACAAAAACAACAACAACAATGTCAACAACATTAACAACGTCAAATAAACAACAACAACACCAACGTCAAATATACAACAACAACAACAACGTCAAATAAACAACAAAAACAAAGACAACAACAACAACAACAATAACAACGTTAAAAATAACAACAACAATAACGTCAAATAAACAACAACAACAACAACGTCAAATAAACAACAACAACAACAATAACAAATACATCAACAACGTCAAATAACAACAACAACGTCAAATAAACAACAACAACAACAACGTCAAATAAACATCAACAACAACGTCAAATAAACAACAACAACAACAACAACGTCAAATAAACAACAACAACAACAACAACAACAACGTCAAATAAACAACAACAACAACAACAACAATGTCAACAACAACGTCAAATAAACAACAACAACAATGTGAAATAAACAACAACAACTAAAACAACGTCAAATAAACAACAACAATAACAACAACGTCAAATAAACAACAACACCAACAACGTCAACAACAACAACAACAACAACAACAACAATGTCAAATAAACAACAACAACAGCAACAACGTCAACAATAACAACTATGTCAAAGAAACAACAACAACAATGTCAAATAAACAACAACAACAATGTCAAATAAACAACAACAACAACAACAATGTCAAAGACAACAACAACGTCAAATAAACAACAACAACAACGTCAAATAAACAACAACATCAAAAACATCAACAACGTCAAATAAACAACAACAACGACTATGTCAACAACAACGACAATGTCAAATAAACAACAACAACAACAACGTCAACAACAACTACGTCAAATAAACAACAACAACAACAACAACAACAACAAATACGTCAAATAAACAACAACAACAACAACACCGTCAAATAAACAACAACAACAACGTCAAATAATCAACAATAACAACGTTAAATAAACAACAACAATAACAACGTCAAATAAACAACAACAACAACAACAACGTCAAATAAACAACAACAACAACAACATCAACAACAACAACAACAACGTCAAATAAACAACAATAACAACGTCAAATAAACAATAACAACAATAATGTCAAATAAACAACAACAACGTCAAATAAACAACAACAACAACAACAACGTCAAATAAACAACAACAACAACAACAATAACAACAACAACAACGTCAAATAAATAACAACAACAACAACGTCAAATATACAACGTCAACAACAACAACAACGTCAACAACAACAACAACGTCAAATAAACAACAACAACAACAACGTCAAATAAACAACAACAACACCGTCAAATAAACAACAACAACAACAACGTCAAATAAACAACAACGTCAAATAACAACAACAACAACAACAACAACGTCAAATAAATAACAACAACAACAACAACGTCAAATAAATAACAACAACAATAACAACAACAATAACAACAACGTGAAATAAACAACAACAACTATGTCAACAACAACAACAACATCAAATAAACAACAACAACAACAACGTCAACAACAACAACAACGTCAAATAAACAACAACAATAACAACGTCAAATAAACAACAACAACAACACCGTCAAATAAACAACAACAACAACAACGTCAAATAAACAACAACAACAACAACGACAAATAAACTACAATAACAACAACATCAACAACAACAAAAACGTCAAATAAACAACAACAACAACAACGTCAACAACAACAACTACGTCAAATAAACAATAACAACAACGTCAAATAAACAACAACAAGAACAATGTCAATAACAACAACGTCAAATAAACAACAACAACAACGTCAAATAAAAAACAACAACAACAACGTCAAATAAACAACAACACCAACAACGTCAACAACAACAACAACAATGTCAAATAAACAACAACAATAACAACGTCAACAACAACAAAAACGTCAAATAAACAACAACAACAACATCAACAACAACAACAATGTCAAATAAACAACAACAACTACGTCAAATAAACAGTAACAACAACAACAACGTCAACAACAACAACATCAAATAAACAACAACAACAACAACGTCAAATAAACAACAGCAACAACGTCAAGTAAACAACAACAACAACAACAACGTTAAATAAACAACAACAACAACGTCAACAACAACAACAACAATGTCAAATAAACAACAACAACAACAACAACACCGTCAACAACAACAACAATGTCAAATAAACAACAACAACAACGTCAAATAAATAACAACGTCAACAACAACAACAACAACAATGTCAAATAAACAACAACAACAACAACAACAGCAACACCGCCAAATAAACAACAACAACAACGTCAAATAAACAACAACAACAACAATGTCAAATAAACAACAACAACAAAAACAACAACAACAACGTCAAATAAACAACAACAACGTCAAATAAACAACAACAATAACAACAATGTCAATAACAACAACGTCAACTAAACAACAACACCAACAACCACAACAACGTCAAACAAACAACAACCACAACAACAACGTCAAATAAACAACAACAACAACAACAACGTTAAATAAACAACAAAAACAACAACAACAATGTCAACAACATTAACAACATCAAATAAACAACAACAACACCAACGTCAAATAAAATACAACAACAACAACAACGTCAAATAAACAACAAAAACAAAGACAACAACAACAACAACAACAATAACAACGTTAAAAATAACAACAACAATAACGTCAAATAAACAAAAACAACAACAACGTCAAATAAACAACAACAACAACAACAACAAATACAACAACAACAACAACAATGTCAAATAACAACAACAACGTCAAATAAACAACAACAACAACAACGTCAAATAAACATCAACAACAACGTCAAATAAACAACAACAACAACAACAACAACAACGTCAAATAAACAACAACAACAACAACAACAACATAAACAACAAAAACGTCAAATAAACAACTACGTCAACAACAACAACTACGTCAAATACACAACAACAACAACGTCAAATAAACAACAACAACAATGTCAACAACAACAACGTCAAATAAACAACAACAACAACATCAAATAAACAACAACAACTAAAATAATGTCAAATAAACAACAACAACAAGAACAACGTCGAATAAACAACAACACCTACAACGTCAACAAGAACAACAACAATGCCAAATAAACAACAACAACAACAACGTCAACAACAACAATGTCAAATAAACAACAACAACAACGTCAAATAGACAACAACATCAACGTCAAATAAACAACAACAACACCGTCAAATAAACAACAACAAAAACAACGTCAAATAAACAACAATAACAACAACAATAACAACAACATGAAATAAACAACAACAACTATGTCAACAACAACAACAACATCAAATAAACAACAACGTCAACAACAACAACAACGTCAAATAAACAACAACAACAACAACAACAACGTCAAATAAACAACAACAACAACACCGTCAAATAAACAACAACAACAACAACGTCAAATAAACAACAACAACAACGACAAATAAACAACAACAACAACAACAACATCAACAACAACAAAAACGTCAAATAAACAACAACAACAACGTCAACAACAACAACTACGTCAAATAAACAATAACAACAACGTCAAATAAACAACAACAAGAACAATGTCAATAACAACAACGTCAAATAAACAACAACAACAACGTCAAATAAAAAACAACAACAACAACGTCAAATAAACAACAACGTCAACAACGTCAACAACAACAACAACAACAATGTCAAATAAACAACAACAATAACAACGTCAACAACAACAAAAACGTCAAATAAACAACAACAACGTCAACAACAACAACTACGTCAAATAAACAACAACAACTACGTCAAATAAACAATAACAACAACAACAACAACGTCAACAACAACGTCAAATAAACAACAACAACAACGTCAAATAAACAACAGCAACAACGTCAAATAAACAACAACAACAACAACAACAACAACAACGTCAAATAAACAACAACAACGTCAACAACAACAACAACAATGTCAAATAAACAACAACAACAACAACAACACCGTCAACAACAACAACAATGTAAAATAAACAACAACAACAACGTCAAATAAACAACAACGTCAACAACAATAACAACAACGTCAAATAAACAACAACAACAACAACAGCAACACCGCCAAATAAACAACAACAACAACAACGTAAAATAAACAACAACAACAACAACGTCAAATAAACAACAACAACAAAAACAACAACAACAACGTCAAATAAACAACAACAACAACAATGTCAAATAAACAACAACAATAACAACAACGTCAACAACAACAACAACGTCAACTAAACAACAACAACAACAACAACAACAACAACGTCAAATAAACAACAACCACAACAACAACGTCAAATAAACAACAACAACGACGACGTCAAATAAACAACAAAAACAACAACAACAATGTCAACAACATTAACAACGTCAAATAAACAACAACAACACCAACGTCAAATATACAACAACAACAACAACAACGTCAAATAAACAACAAAAACAAAGACAACAACAACAACAACAATAATAACAACGTTAAAAATAACAACAACAATAACGTCAAATAAACAACAACAACAACAACGTCAAATAAACAACAACAACAACAACAATAACAAATACAACAACAACGCCAAATAACAACAACAACGTCAAATAAACAACAACAACAACAACAACGTCAAATAAACATCAACAACAACGTCAAATAAACAACAACAACAACAACAACGTCAAATAAACAACAACAACATAAACATAAACAACAAAAACCTCAAATAAACAACTACGTCAACAACAACAACTACGTCAAATACATAACAACAACAACGTCAAATAAACAACAACAACAACAATGTCAACAACAACAACGTCAAATAAACAACAACAACAACATCAAATAAACAACAACAACTAAAACAATGTCAAATAAACAACAACAACAACAACAACGTCGAATAAACAACAACACCTACAACGTCAACAACAACAACAACAATGTCAAATAAACAACAACAACAACGTCAACAACAACAACAATGTCAAATAAACAACAACAACAACGTCAAATAAACAACAACAACAACGTCAAATAAACAACAACAACAACGTCAAATAAACAACAACAACAACGTCAACACCAACAACAACAACGTCAAATAAACAACAACAACAACTATGTCAACAACAACAACAACGTCAAATAAACAACAACAACAACAACATCAACAACAACAACGTCAAATAAACAACAACAACAACAACGTCAAATAAACAACAACAACACCGTCAAATAAACAACAACAACAACAACGTCAAATAAACAACAACAACAACGTCAACACCAATAACAACAACGTCAAATAAACAACAACAATAACTATGTCAACAACAACAACAACGTCAAATAAACAACAACAACAACAACGTCTACAACAACAACAACGTCAAATAAACAAAAACAACAACAACGTCAAATAAACAACAACAACACTGTCAAATAAATAACAACAACAACAACGTCAAATAAACAACAACAACAACAACGTCAAATAAACAACAACAACAACAACGTCAAATAAATAACAACAACAACAACGTCAAATAAACAACAACAACAACAACAATAACAACAACAATGTGAAATAAACAACAGTAACAACAATGTCAACAACATTAACAACGTCAAATAAACAACAACAAGAACAACGTCAAATAAACAACAACAACATAAACGTCAAATAAACAACAGCAACAACAACGTCAAATAAACAACAACAATAACAACAACGTCAAATAAGCAACAACAACAAATACAACAACAACAACAACGTCAAATAACAAAAACAACGTCAAATAAACAACAATAACAACGTCAAATAAACAACAACAACAACATCAAATAAACAACAACAACAACGTCAAATAAACATCAACAACAACAACAATGTCAACAACAACGTCAAATAAACAACAACAACAATGTCAAATAAACAACAACAACTAAAACAACGTCAAATAAACAACACCAATAACAACAACGTCAAATAAACAACAACATCAACAACGTCAACAACAACAACAACAACGTCAAATAAACAACAACAACAACAACAACAAATAAACAACAGCAACAATGTCAAATAAACAACAACAACAACAACGTCAAATAAACAACAACAACAACGTCAACAACAACAACAACAATGTCAAATAAACAACTACAACAACAACACCGTCAACAACAACAACAATGTCAAATAAACAATAACAACGTCAAATAAACAACAACGTCAACAACAACAATAACAACGTCAAATAAACAACAACAACAACAACAGCAAGACCGCCAAATAAACAACAACAACAACAACGTCAAATAAACAACAACAACAACGTCAAATAAACAACAACAACAACAATGTCAAATAAACAACAATAACAACAACGTCAAATAAACAACAACAATAACAACAACGTCAACAACAACAACGTCAACTAAACAACAACAACAACAACAACAACGTCAAATAAACAACAACCACAACAACAACGTCAAATAAACAACAACAACAACAACAACGTCAAATAAACAACAAAAATAACAACAACAATGTCAACAACATTAACAACGTCAAATAAACAACAACAACACCAACGTCAAATAAACAACAACAACAACAACGTCAAATAAACAACAAAAACAAAGACAACAACAACAACAACAATAGCAACATTAAAAATAACAACAACAATAACGTCAAATAAACAACAACAACAACAACGTCAAATAAACAACAACAACAACAACAAATACAACAACAACAACAACAACAACAACAACGTCAAATAACAACAACAACGTCAAATAAACAACAATAACAACAACAACGTCAAATAAACATCACCAACAACAACGTCAACAACAACAACATCGTCAAATAAACAACAACAACAACAACATCAACAACAACAACAACAACAACAACGTCAAATAAACAACAACAACAACAACGTCAAATAAACAATAACAACAACAATGTCAAATAAACAACAACAACGTCAAATAAACAACAACAACAACAACGTCAAATAAACAACAACAACAACAATAACAACAACAACGTCAAATAAATAACAACAACAACAACGTCAAATATACAACGTCGACAACAACAACGTCAAATAAACAACAACACCAACAACGTCAACAACAACAACAACAACAACAATGTTAAATAAACAACAACAACAACAATAATGTGAAATAAACAACAACAACAACAACGTCAAATAAACAATAACAACAACGTCAAATAAACAACAACAACAACGTCAAATAAACAACAACAACAACAACAACAACATCAAATAAACAACAAAAAGAACTATGTCAACAACAACAACAACGTCAAATAAACAACAACAACAACAACGTCAACAACAACAACAACGTCAAATAAACAACAACAACAACAACGTCAAATAAACAACAACAACACCGTCAAATAAACAACAACAACAACAACGTCAAATAAACAACAACAACAACAACGTCAAATAAATAACAACAACAATAACAACAACAATAACAACAACGTGAAATAAACAACAACAACTATGTCAACAACAACAACAACATCAAATAAACAACAACAACAACAACGTCAACAACAACAACAACGTCAAATAAACAACAACAACAACAACAACGTCAAATAAACAACAACAACAACACCGTCAAATAAACAACAACAACAACAACCTGAAATAAACAACAACAACAACAACGACAAATAAACAACAACAACAACATCAACAACAACAAAAACGTCAAATAAACAACAACAACAACGTCAACAACAACAACTACGTCAAATAAACAATAACAACAACGTTAAATAAACAACAACAAGAACAATGTCAATAACAACAACGTCAAATAAACAACAACAACAACGTCAAATAAAAAACAACAACAACAACGTCAAATAAACAACAACACCAACAACGTCAACAACAACAACAATGTCAAATAAACAACAACAATAACAACGTCAACAACAACAAAAACGTTAAATAAACAACAACAACGTCAACAATAACAACTACGTCAAATACACAACAACAACTACATCAAATAAACAATAACAACAACAACAACAACGTCAACAACAACGTCAAATAAACAACAACAACAACATCAAATAAACAACAACAACTAAAACAATGTCAAATAAACAACAACAACAACAACAACAACGTCGAATAAACAACAACACCTACAACGTCAACAACAAGAACAACAATGTCAAATAAACAACAACAACAACGTCAACAACAACAACAATGTCAAATAAACAACAACAACAACGTCAAATAAACAACAACAACAACGTCAAATAAACAACAACAACAACGTCAAATAAACAACAACAACAACGTCAACACCAACAACAACAACGTCAAATAAACAACAACAACAACTATGTCAACAACAACAACAACGTCAAATAAACAACAACAACAACAACATCAACAACAACGTCAAATAAACAACAACAACAACAACAACGTCAAATAAACAACAACAACACCGTCAAATAAACAACAACAACAACAACGTCAAATAAACAACAACAACAACGTCAACACCAATAACAACAACGTCAAATAAACAACAACAATAACTATGTCAACAACAACAACAACGTCAAATAAACAACAACAACAACAACGTCTACAACAACAACAACGTCAAATAAACAAAAACAACAACAACGTCAAATAAACAACAACAACACCGTCAAATAAATAACAACAACAACAACGTCAAATAAACAACAACAACAACAACGTCAAATAAACAACAACAACAACAACGTCAAATAAATAACAACAACAACAACGTCAAATAAACAACAACAACAACAACAATAACAACAACAATGTGAAATAAACAACAGTAACAACAATGTCAACAACATTAACAACGTCAAATAAACAACAACAAGAACAACGTCAAATAAACAACAACAACATAAACGTCAAATAAACAACAGCAACAACAACGTCAAATAAACAACAACAATAACAACAACGTCAAATAAGCAACAACAACAAATACAACAACAACAACAACGTCAAATAACAAAAACAACGTCAAATAAACAACAATAACAACGTCAAATAAACAACAACAACAACATCAAATAAACAACAACAACAACGTCAAATAAACATCAACAACAACAACAATGTCAACAACAACGTCAAATAAACAACAACAACAATGTCAAATAAACAACAACAACTAAAACAACGTCAAATAAACAACACCAATAACAACAACGTCAAATAAACAACAACATCAACAACGTCAACAACAACAACAACAACAACGTCAAATAAACAACAACAACAACAACAACAAATAAACAACAGCAACAATGTCAAATAAACAACAACAACAACAACAACGTCAAATAAACAACAACAACAACGTCAACAACAACAACAACAATGTCAAATAAACAACTACAACAACAACACCGTCAACAACAAAAACAATGTCAAATAAACAATAACAACGTCAAATAAACAACAACGTCAACAACAACAACAACAACGTCAAATAAACAACAACAACAACAACAGCAAGACCGCCAAATAAACAACAACAACAACAACGTCAAATAAACAACAACAACAACGTCAAATAAACAACAACAACAACAATGTCAAATAAACAACAATAACAACAACGTCAAATAAACAACAACAATAACAACAACGTCAACAAGAACAACGTCAACTAAACAACAACAACAACAACAACGTCAAATAAACAACAACCACAACAACAACGTCAAATAAACAACAACAACAACAACAACGTCAAATAAACAACAAAAATAACAACAACAATGTCAACAACATTAACAACGTCAAATAAACAACAACAACACCAACGTCAAATAAACAACAACAACAACGTCAAATAAACAACAAAAACAAAGACAACAACAACAACAACAATAGCAACATTAAAAATAACAACAACAATAACGTCAAATAAACAACAACAACAACAACGTCAAATAAACAACAACAACAACAAATACAACAACAACAACAACAACAACAACGTCAAATAACAACAACAACGTCAAATAAACAACAATAACAACAACAACGTCAAATAAACATCAACAACATCAACGTCAACAACAACAACATCGTCAAATAAACAACAACAACAACAACATCAACAACAACAACAACAACAACAACGTCAAATAAACAACAACAACAACGTCAAATAAACAATAACAACAACAATGTCAAATAAACAACAACAACGTCAAATAAACAACAACAACAACAACAACGTCAAATAAACAACAACAACAACAATAACAACAACAACGTCAAATAAATAACAACAACAACAACGTCAAATATACAACGTCAACAACAACAACGTCAAATAAACAACAACACCAACAACGTCAACAACAACAACAACAACAACAATGTTAAATAAACAACAACAACAACAATAATGTCAAATAAACAACAACAACAACAACGTCAAATAAACAACAACAACAACGTCAAATAAACAACAACAACAACGTCAAATAAACAACAACAACAACGTCAAATAAACAACAACAACAACAACATCAAATAAACAACAAAAAGAACTATGTCAACAACAACAACAACGTCAAATAAACAACAACAACAACAACAACGTCAACAACAACAACAACGTCAAATAAACAACAACAACAACAACGTCAAATAAACAACAACAACACCGTCAAATAAACAACAACAACAACAACGTCAAATAAACAACAACAACAACAACGTCAAATAAATAACAACAACAATAACAACAACAATAACAACAACGTGAAATAAACAACAACAACTATGTCAACAACAACAACAACATCAAATAAACAACAACAACAACAACAACGTCAACAACAACAACAACGTCAAATAAATAACAACGACAACAACAACAACGTCAAATAAACAACAACAACAACACCGTCAAATAAACAACAACAACAACAACCTCAAATAAACAACAACAACAACAACGACAAATAAACAACAACAACAACATCAACAACAACAAAAACGTCAAATAAACAACAACAACAACGTCAACAACAACAACTACGTCAAATAAACAATAACAACAACGTTAAATAAACAACAACAAGAACAATGTCAATAACAACAACGTCAAATAAACAACAACAACAACGTCAAATAAAAAACAACAACAACAACGTCAAATAAACAACAACACCAACAACGTCAACAACAACAACAACAATGTCAAATAAACAACAACAATAACAACGTCAACAACAACAAAAACGTCAAATAAACCACAACAACGTCAACAATAACAACTACGTCAAATAAACAACAACAACTACATCAAATAAACAATAACAACAACAACAACAACGTCAACAACAACGTCAAATAAACAACAACAACAACGTCAAATAAACAACAGCAACAACGTCAAATAAACAACAACAACAACAACAACGTCAAATAAATAACAACAACGTCAACAACAACAACAACAATGTCAAATAAACAACAACAACAACAACAACACCGTCAACAACAACAACAATGTCAAATAAACAACAACAACAACGTCAAATAAACAACAACGTCAACAACAACAACAACAACAACGTCAAATAAACAACAACAACAACAACAGCAACACCGCCAAATAAACAACAACAACAACAATGTCAAATAAACAACAACAACAACAACGTCAAATAAACAACAACAACAAAAACAAGAACAACAACGTCAAATAAACAACAACAACAACGTCAAATAAACAACAACAATAACAACAACGTCAACAACAACAACGTCAACTAAACAACAACAACAACAACAACAACAACAACGTCAAATAAACAACAACCACAACAACAACAACAACAACAACGTCAACAACAACAACTACGTCAAATAAACGATAACAACAACGTCAAATAAACAACAACAACAACGTCAAATAAAAAACAACAACAACAACGTCAAATAAACAACAACGTCAACAACGTCAACAACAACAACAACAACAATGTCAAATAAACAACAACAATAACAACGTCAACAATAACAAAAACGTCAAATAAACAACAACAACGTCAATAACAACAACTACGTCAAATAAACAACAACAACTACGTCAAATAAACAATAACAACAACAACAACAACGTCAACAACAACAACAACAACGTCAAATAAACAACAACAACAACTATGTCAACAACAACAACAACGTCAAATAAACAACAACAACAACAACATCAACAACAACAACGTCAAATAAACAACAACAACAACAACGTCAAATAAACAACAACAACACCGTCAAATAAACAACAACAACAACAACGTCAAATAAACAACAACAACAACGTCAACACCAATAACAACAACGTCAAATAAACAACAACAATAACTATGTCAACAACAACAACAACGTCAAATAAACAACAACAACAACAACGTCTACAACAACAACAACGTCAAATAAACAAAAACAACAACAACGTCAAATAAACAACAACAACACCGTCAAATAAAAAACAACAACAACAACGTCAAATAAACAACAACAACAACAACAACGTCAAATAAACAACAACAACAACAACGTCAAATAAATAACAACAACAACAACGTCAAATAAACAACAACAACAACAACAATAACAACAACAATGTGAAATAAACAACAGTAACAACAATGTCAACAACATTAACAACGTCAAATAAACAACAACAAGAACAACGTCAAATAAACAACAACAACATAAACGTCAAATAAACAACAGCAACAACAACGTCAAATAAACAACAACAATAACAACAACGTCAAATAAGCAACAACAACAAATACAACAACAACAACAACGTCAAATAACAAAAACAACGTCAAATAAACAACAATAACAACGTCAAATAAACAACAACAACAACATCAAATAAACAACAACAACAACGTCAAATAAACATCAACAACAACAACAATGTCAACAACAACGTCAAATAAACAACAACAACAATGTCAAATAAACAACAACAACTAAAACAACGTCAAATAAACAACACCAATAACAACAACGTCAAATAAACAACAACATCAACAACGTCAACAACAACAACAACAACAACGTCAAATAAACAACAACAACAACAACAAATAAACAACAGCAACAATGTCAAATAAACAACAACAACAACAACAACAACGTCAAATAAACAACAACAACAACGTCAACAACAACAACAACAATGTCAAATAAACAACTACAACAACAACACCATCAACAACAACAACAATGTCAAATAAACAATAACAACGTCAAATAAACAACAACGTCAACAACAACAACAACAACGTCAAATAAACAACAACAACAACAACAGCAAGACCGCCAAATAAACAACAACAACAACAACGTCAAATAAACAACAACAACAACGTCAAATAAACAACAACAACAACAATGTCAAATAAACAACAATAACAACAACGTCAAATAAACAACAACAATAACAACAACGTCAACAACAACAACGTCAACTAAACAACAACAACAACAACAACGTCAAATAAACAACAACCACAACAACAACGTCAAATAAACAACAACAACAACAACAACAACGTCAAATAAACAACAAAAATAACAACAACAATGTCAACAACATTAACAACGTCAAATAAACAACAACAACACCAACGTCAAATAAACAACAACAACAACAACGTCAAATAAACAACAAAAACAAAGACAACAACAACAACAACAATAGCAACATTAAAAATAACAACAACAATAACGTCAAATAAACAACAACAACAACAACGTCAAATAAACAACAACAACAACAAATACAACAACAACAACAACAACAACGTCAAATAACAACAACAACGTCAAATAAACAACAATAACAACAACAACGTCAAATAAACATCAACAACATCAACGTTAACAACAACAACATCGTCAAATAAACAACAACAACAACAACATCAACAACAACAACAACAACAACGTCAAATAAACAACAACAACAACGTCAAATAAACAATAACAACAACAATGTCAAATAAACAACAACCACGTCAAATAAACAACAACAACAACAACAACGTCAAATAAACAACAACAACAACAATAACAACAACAACGTCAAATAAATAACAACAACAACAACGTCAAATATACAACGTCAACAACAACAACGTCAAATAAACAACAACACCAACAACGTCAACAACAACAACAACAACAATGTTAAATAAACAACAACAACAACAATAATGTCAAATAAACAACAACAACAACAACGTCAAATAAACAACAACAACAACGTCAAATAAACAACAACAACAACGTCAAATAAACAACAACAACAACAACAACATCAAATAAACAACAAAAAGAACTATGTCAACAACAACAACAACGTCAAATAAACAACAACAACAACAACGTCAACAACAACAACAACGTCAAATAAACAACAACAACAACAACGTCAAATAAACAACAACAACACCGTCAAATAAACAACAACAACAACAACGTCAAATAAACAACAACAACAACAACGTCAAATAAATAACAACAACAATAACAACAACAATAACAACAACGTGAAATAAACAACAACAACTATGTCAACAACAACAACAACATCAAATAAACAACAACAACAACAACAACGTCAACAACAACAACAACGTCAAATAAATAACAACAACAACAACAACGTCAAATAAACAACAACAACAACACCGTCAAATAAACAACAACAACAACAACCTCAAATAAACAACAACAACAACAACGACAAATAAACAACAACAACAACATCAACAACAACAAAAACGTCAAATAAACAACAACAACAACGTCAACAACAACAACTACGTCAAATAAACAATAACAACAACGTTAAATAAACAACAACAAGAACAATGTCAATAACAACAACGTCAAATAAACAACAACAACAACGTCAAATAAAAAACAACAACAACAACGTCAAATAAACAACAACACCAACAACGTCAACAACAACAACAACAATGTCAAATAAACAACAACAATAACAACGTCAACAACAACAAAAACGTCAAATAAACCACAACAACGTCAACAATAACAACTACGTCAAATAAACAACAACAACTACATCAAATAAACAATAACAACAACAACAACAACGTCAACAACAACGTCAAATAAACAACAACAACAACGTCAAATAAACAACAGCAACAACGTCAAATAAACAACAACAACAACAACGTCAAATAAACAACAACAACGTCAACAACAACAACAACAATGTCAAATAAACAACAACAACAACAACAACACCGTCAACAACAACAACAATGTCAAATAAACAACAACAACAACGTCAAATAAACAACAACGTCAACAACAACAACAACAACGTCAAATAAACAACAACAACAACAACAGCAACACCGCCAAATAAACAACAACAACAACAATGTCAAATAAACAACAACAACAATAACGTCAAATAAACAACAACAACAAAAACAAGAACAACAACGTCAAATAAACAACAACAACAACGTCAAATAAACAACAACAATAACAACAACGTCAACAACAACAACGTCAACTAAACAACAACAACAACAACAACAACAACAACGTCAAATAAACAACAACCACAACAACAACAACAACAACAACGTCAACAACAACAACTACGTCAAATAAACAATAACAACAACGTCAAATAAACAACAACAACAACGTCAAATAAAAAACAACAACAACAACGTCAAATAAACAACAACGTCAACAACGTCAACAACAACAACAACAACAACAATGTCAAATAAACAACAACAATAACAACGTCAACAATAACAAAAACGTCAAATAAACAACAACAACGTCAATAACAACAACTACGTCAAATAAACAACAACAACTACGTCAAATAAACAATAACAACAACAACAACAACATCAACAACAATGTCAAATAAACAACAACAACAACGTCAAATAAACAACAGCAACAACGTCAAATAAACAACAACAACAACAACAACGTCAAATAAACAACAACAGCGTCAACAACAACAACAATGTCAAATAAACAACAACAACAACAACAACAACAACACCGTCAACAACAACAACAATGTCAAATAAACAACAACAACAACGTCAAATAAACAACAACGTCAACAACAACAACAACAACGTCAAATAAACAACAACAACAACAACAGCAACACCGCCAAATAAACAACAACAACAACAACGTAAAATAAACAACAACAACAACAACGTCAAATAAACAACAACAACAAAAACAACAACAACAACGTCAAATAAACAACAACAACAACAACGTCAAATAAACAACAACAATAACAACAACGTCAACAACAACAACGTCAACTAAACAACAACAACAACAACAATAACGTCAAATAAACAACAACCACAACAACAACGTCAAATAAACAACAACAACAACAACGTCAAATAAACAACAAAAACAACAACAACAATGTCAACAACATTAACAACGTCAAATAAACAACAACAACACCAACGTCAAATATACAACAGCAACAACAACGTCAAATAAACAACAAAAACAAAGATAACAACAACAACAACAATAATAACAACGTTAAAAATAACAACAACAATAACGTCAAATAAACAACAACAACAACGTCAAATAAACAACAACAACAACAACAACAATAACAAATACAACAACAACGCCAAATAACAACAACAACGTCAAATAAACAACAACAACAACAACGTCAAATAAACATCAACAACAACGTCAAATAAACAACAACAACAACAACAACGTCAAATAAACAACAACAACAACAACAATAACAACAACAACATAAACAACAAAAACCTCAAATAAACAACTACGTCAACAACAACAACTACGTCAAATACACAACAATAACAACGTCAAATAAACAACAACAACAACAATGTCAACAACAACAACGTCAAATAAACAACAACAACAACATCAAATAAACAACAACAACTAAAACAATGTCAAATAAACAACAACAACAACAACGTCGAATAAACAACAACACCTACAACGTCAACAACAACAACAACAATGTCAAATAAACAACAACAACAACGTCAACAACAACAACAATGTCAAATAAACAACACCAACAACGTCAAATAAACAACAACAACAACGTCAAATAAACAACAACAACAACGTCAAATAAACAACAACAACAACGTCAACACCAACAACAACAACGTCAAATAAACAACAACAACAACTATGTCAACAACAACAACAACGTCAAATAAACAACAACAACAACAACATCAACAACAACAACGTCAAATAAACAACAACAACAACAACAACGTCAAATAAACAACAACAACACCGTCAAATAAACAACAACAACAACAACGTCAAATAAACAACAACAACAACGTCAACACCAATAACAACAACGTCAAATAAACAACAACAATAACTATGTCAACAACAACAACAACGTCAAATAAACAACAACAACAACAACGTCTACAACAACAACAACGTCAAATAAACAAAAACACTAACAACGTCAAATAAACAACAACAACACCGTCAAATAAATAACAACAACAACGTCAAATAAACAACAACAACAACAACGTCAAATAAACAACAACAACAACAACGTCAAATAAATAACAACAACAACAACGTCAAATAAACAACAACAACAACAACAATAACAACAACAATGTGAAATAAACAACAGTAACAACAATGTCAACAACATTAACAACGTCAAATAAACAACAACAAGAACAACGTCAAATAAACAACAACAACACAAACGTCAAATAAACAACAGCAACAACAACGTCAAATAAACAACAACAATAACAACAACGTCAAATAAGCAACAACAACAAATACAACAACAACAACAACAACAACGTCAAATAACAAAAACAACGTCAAATAAACAACAATAACAACGTCAAATAAACAACAACAACAACAACATCAAATAAACAACAACAACAACAACGTCAAATAAACAACAACAACAACAATGTCAACAACAACGTCAAATAAACAACAACAACAATGTCAAATAAACAACAACAACTAAAACAACGTCAAATAAACAACACCAACAACGTCAACAACAACAACAACGTCAAATAAACAACAACAACAACGTCAAATAAACAACAAAAACAACGACAAAAAAAACGTTAAATAAACAACAACAACAACAACAATAACATCAAATAAACAACAACAACAACAACAACAATAACAATAACAACAACAATGTCAAATAAATAACAACAACAACAACGTCAAATAAACAACAACAACATCAAATAAACAACAACAAAAACAACAACTACATCAACAACAACAAAAACGTCAAAAAAACAACAACAACAACGTCAACAACAACAACTACGTCAAATAAACAACCACAACTACGTCAAATAAACAATAACAACAACAACAACGTCAAATAAACAACAACAACAACAACAATAACAACAACAATGTGAAATAAACAACAGTAACAACAATGTCAACAACATTAACAACGTCAAATAAACAACAACAAGAACAACGTCAAATAAACAACAACAACATAAACGTCAAATAAACAACAGCAACAACAACGTCAAATAAACAACAACAATAACAACAACGTCAAATAAGCAACAACAACAAATACAACAACAACAACAACGTCAAATAACAAAAACAACGTCAAATAAACAACAATAACAACGTCAAATAAACAACAACAACAACATCAAATAAACAACAACAACAACGTCAAATAAACATCAACAACAACAACAATGTCAACAACAACGTCAAATAAACAACAACAACAATGTCAAATAAACAACAACAACTAAAACAACGTCAAATAAACAACACCAATAACAACAACGTCAAATAAACAACAACATCAACAACGTCAACAACAACAACAACAACAACGTCAAATAAACAACAACAACAACAACAAATAAACAACAGCAACAATGTCAAATAAACAACAACAACAACAACAACAGCGTCAAATAAACAACAACAACAACGTCAACAACAACAACAACAATGTCAAATAAACAACTACAACAACAACACCATCAACAACAACAACAATGTCAAATAAACAATAACAACGTCAAATAAACAACAACGTCAACAACAACAACAACAACGTCAAATAAACAACAACAACAACAGCAAGACCGCCAAATAAACAACAACAACAACAACGTCAAATAAACAACAACAACAACGTCAAATAAACAACAACAACAACAATGTCAAATAAACAACAATAACAACAACGTCAAATAAACAACAACAATAACAACAACGTCAACAACAACAACGTCAACTAAACAACAACAACAACAACAACGTCAAATAAACAACAACCACAACAACAACGTCAAATAAACAACAACAACAACAACAACGTCAAATAAACAACAAAAATAACAACAACAATGTCAACAACATTAACAACGTCAAATAAACAACAACAACACCAACGTCAAATAAACAACAACAACAACAACGTCAAATAAACAACAAAAACAAAGACAACAACAACAACAACAATAGCAACATTAAAAATAACAACAACAATAACGTCAAATAAACAACAACAACAACAACGTCAAATAAACAACAACAACAACAAATACAACAACAACAACAACAACAACAACGTCAAATAACAACAACAACGTCAAATAAACAACAATAACAACAACAACGTCAAATAAACATCAACAACATCAACGTTAACAACAACAACATCGTCAAATAAACAACAACAACAACAACATCAACAACAACAACAACAACAACGTCAAATAAACAACAACAACAACGTCAAATAAACAATAACAACAACAATGTCAAATAAACAACAACAACGTCAAATAAACAACAACAACAACAACAACGTCAAATAAACAACAACAACAACAATAACAACAACAACGTCAAATAAATAACAATAACAACAACGTCAAATATACAACGTCAACAACAACAACGTCAAATAAACAACAACACCAACAACGTCAACAACAACAACAACAACAACAATGTTAAATAAACAACAACAACGACAATAATGTCAAATAAACAACAACAACAACAACGTCAAATAAACAACAACAACAACGTCAAATAAACAACAACAACAACGTCAAATAAACAACAACAACAACAACATCAAATAAACAACAAAAAGAACTATGTCAACAACAACAACAACGTCAAATAAACAACAACAACAACAACGTCAACAACAACAACAACGTCAAATAAACAACAACAACAACAACGTCAAATAAACAACAACAACACCGTCAAATAAACAACAACAACAACAACGTCAAATAAACAACAACAACAACAACGTCAAATAAATAACAACAACAATAACAACAACAATAACAACAACGTGAAATAAACAACAACAACTATGTCAACAACAACAACAACATCAAATAAACAACAACAACAACAACAACGTCAACAACAACAACAACGTCAAATAAATAACAACAACAACAACAACGTCAAATAAACAACAACAACAACACCGTCAAATAAACAACAACAACAACAACCTCAAATAAACAACAACAACAACAACGACAAATAAACAACAACAACAACATCAACAACAACAAAAACGTCAAATAAACAACAACAACAACGTCAACAACAACAACTACGTCAAATAAACAATAACAACAACGTTAAATAAACAACAACAAGAACAATGTCAATAACAACAACGTCAAATAAACAACAACAACAACGTCAAATAAAAAACAACAACAACAACGTCAAATAAACAACAACACCAACAACGTCAACAACAACAACAACAATGTCAAATAAACAACAACAATAACAACGTCAACAACAACAAAAACGTCAAATAAACCACAACAACGTCAACAATAACAACTACGTCAAATAAACAACAACAACTACATCAAATAAACAATAACAACAACAACAACAACGTCAACAACAACGTCAAATAAACAACAACAACAACGTCAAATAAACAACAGCAACAACGTCAAATAAACAACAACAACAACAACGTCAAATAAACAACAACAACGTCAACAACAACAACAACAATGTCAAATAAACAACAACAACAACAACAACACCGTCAACAACAACAACAA
Source organism: Vicia faba (assembly GCA_948472305.1). NCBI lineage: Eukaryota > Viridiplantae > Streptophyta > Magnoliopsida > Fabales > Fabaceae > Vicia > Vicia faba. The sequence continues at coordinate 318,895,642 of OX451739.1, read as the reverse complement.
TGTCAAATAAACAACAACAACAACGTCAAATAAACAACAACGTCAACAACAACAACAACAACGTCAAATAAACAACAACAACAACAACAGCAACACCGCCAAATAAACAACAACAACAACAATGTCAAATAAACAACAAGAACAACAACGTCAAATAAACAACAACAACAACGTCAAATAAACAACAACAATAACAACAACAACAACGTCAACTAAACAACAACAACAACAACAACAACAACAACGTCAAATAAACAACAACCACAACAACAACAACAACAACAACGTCAACAACAACAACTACGTCAAATAAACAATAACAACAACGTCAAATAAACAACAACAACAACGTCAAATAAAAAACAACAACAACAACGTCAAATAAACAACAACGTCAACAACGTCAACAACAACAACAACAACAACAACAACAATGTCAAATAAACAACAACAATAACAACGTCAACAATAACAAAAACGTCAAATAAACAACAACAACGTCAATAACAACAACTACGTCAAATAAACAACAACAACTACGTCAAATAAACAATAACAACAACAACAACAACATCAACAACAACGTCAAATAAACAACAACAACAACGTCAAATAAACAACAGCAACAACGTCAAATAAACAACAACAACAACAACAACGTCAAATAAACAACAACAGCGTCAACAACAACAACAATGTCAAATAAACAACAACAACAACAACAACAACAACACCGTCAACAACAACAACAATGTCAAATAAACAACAACAACAACGTCAAATAAACAACAACGTCAACAACAACAACAACGTCAAATAAACAACAACAACAACAACAGCAACACCGCCAAATAAACAACAACAACAACAACGTAAAATAAACAACAACAACAACAACGTCAAATAAACAACAACAACAAAAACAACAACAACAACGTCAAATAAACAACAACAACAACAACGTCAAATAAACAACAACAATAACAACAACGTCAACAACAACAACGTCAACTAAACAACAACAACAACAACAATAACGTCAAATAAACAACAACCACAACAACAACGTCAAATAAACAACAACAACAACAACGTCAAATAAACAACAAAAACAACAACAACAATGTCAACAACATTAACAACGTCAAATAAACAACAACAACACCAACGTCAAATATACAACAGCAACAACAACGTCAAATAAACAACAAAAACAAAGATAACAACAACAACAACAATAATAACAACGTTAAAAATAACAACAACAATAACGTCAAATAAACAACAACAACAACAACGTCAAATAAACAACAACAACAACAACAACAATAACAAATACAACAACAACGCCAAATAACAACAACAACGTCAAATAAACAACAACAACAACAACGTCAAATAAACATCAACAACAACGTCAAATAAACAACAACAACAACAACAACGTCAAATAAACAACAACAACAACAACAATAACAACAACAACATAAACAACAAAAACCTCAAATAAACAACTACATCAACAACAACAACTACGTCAAATACACAACAATAACAACGTCAAATAAACAACAACAACAACAATGTCAACAACAACAACGTCAAATAAACAACAACAACAACATCAAATAAACAACAACAACTAAAACAATGTCAAATAAACAACAACAACAACAACGTCGAATAAACAACAACACCTACAACGTCAACAACAACAACAACAATGTCAAATAAACAACAACAACAACGTCAACAACAACAACAATGTCAAATAAACAACACCAACAACGTCAAATAAACAACAACAACAACGTCAAATAAACAACAACAACAACGTCAAATAAACAACAACAACAACGTCAACACCAACAACAACAACGTCAAATAAACAACAACAACAACTATGTCAACAACAACAACAACGTCAAATAAACAACAACAACAACAACATCAACAACAACAACGTCAAATAAACAACAACAACAACAACAACGTCAAATAAACAACAACAACACCGTCAAATAAACAACAACAACAACAACGTCAAATAAACAACAACAACAACGTCAACACCAATAACAACAACGTCAAATAAACAACAACAATAACTATGTCAACAACAACAACAACGTCAAATAAACAACAACAACAACAACGTCTACAACAACAACAACGTCAAATAAACAAAAACACTAACAACGTCAAATAAACAACAACAACACCGTCAAATAAATAACAACAACAACGTCAAATAAACAACAACAACAACAACGTCAAATAAACAACAACAACAACAACGTCAAATAAATAACAACAACAACAACGTCAAATAAACAACAACAACAACAACAATAACAACAACAATGTGAAATAAACAACAGTAACAACAATGTCAACAACATTAACAACGTCAAATAAACAACAACAAGAACAACGTCAAATAAACAACAACAACACAAACGTCAAATAAACAACAGCAACAACAACGTCAAATAAACAACAACAATAACAACAACGTCAAATAAGCAACAACAACAAATACAACAACAACAACAACGTCAAATAACAAAAACAACGTAAAATAAACAACAATAACAACGTCAAATAAACAACAACAACAACAACATCAAATAAACAACAACAACAACAACAACGTCAAATAAACAACAACAACAACAATGTCAACAACAACGTCAAATAAACAACAACAACAATGTCAAATAAACAACAACAACTAAAACAACGTCAAATAAACAACACCAATAACAACAACGTCAAATAAACAACAACATCAACAACGTCAACAACAATAACAACAACAACGTCAAATAAACAACAACAACAACAACAACAAATAAACAACAGCAACAATGTCAAATAAACAACAACAACAACAACAACAACAACGTCAAATAAACAACAACAACAACGTCAACAACAACAACAACAATGTCAAATAAACAACTACAACAACAACACCGTCAACAACAACAACAATGTCAAATAAACAATAACAACGTCAAATAAACAACAACGTCAACAACAACAACGACGTCAAATAAACAACAACAACAACAACAGCAACACCGCCAAATAAACAACAACAACAACAACGTCAAATAAACAACAACAACAACGTCAAATAAACAACAACAATAACAACAACGTCAACAACAACAACGTCAACTAAACAACAACAACAACTACAACAACAACAACGTCAAATAAACAACAACCACAACAACAACGTCAAATAAACAACAACAACAACAACAACAACAACGTCAAATAAACAACAAAAATAACAACAACAATGTCAACAACATTAACAACGTCAAATAAACAACAACAACACCAACGTCAAATAAACAACAACAACAACAACGTCAAATAAACAACAAAAACAAAGACAACAACAACAACAACAACAACAATAACAACATTAAAAATAACAACAACAATAACGTCAAATAAACAACAACAACAACAACGTCAAATAAACAACAACAACAACAACAAATACAACAACAACAACAACAACGTCAAATAACAACAACAACGTCAAATAAACAACAATAACAACAACAACGTCAAATAAACATCAACAACAACAACGTCAACAACAACAACATCGTCAAATAAACAACAACAACAACAACAACATCAACAACAACAACAACAACAACGTCAAATAAACAACAACAACAACGTCAAATAAACAATAACAACAACAATGTCAAATAAACAACAACAACGTCAAATAAACAACAACAACAATGTCAAATAAACAACAACAACAACAATAACAACAACAACAACAACGTCAAATAAATAACAACAACAACAACGTCAAATATACAACGTCAACAACAACAACGTCAAATAAACAACAACACCAACAACGTCAACAACAACAACAACAACAATGTTAAATAAACAACAACAACAACAATAATGTCAAATAAACAACAACAACAACGTCAAATAAACAACAATAACAACAACGTCAAATAAACAACAACAACAACGTCAAATAAACAACAACAACAACAACATCAAATAAACAACAACAAGAACTATGTCAACAACAACAACAACGTCAAATAAACAACAACAACAACAACGTCAACAACAACAACAACGTCAAATAAACAACAACAACAACAACGTCAAATAAACAACAACAACACCGTCAAATAAACAACAACAACAACAACGTCAAATAAACAACAACAACAACAACGTCAAATAAATAACAACAACAATAACAACAACAATAACAACAACGTGAAATAAACAACAACAACTATGTCAACAACAACAACAACATCAAATAAACAACAACAACAACAACGTCAAATAAACAACAACAATAACAACAACGTCAACAACAACAACGTCAACTAAACAACAACAACAACGTCAAATAAACAACAACAACAACAACATCAAATAAACAACAACAAGAACTATGTCAACAACAACAACAACGTCAAATAAACAACAACAACAACAACGTCAACAACAACAACAACGTCAAATAAACAACAACAACAACAACGTCAAATAAACAACAACAACACCGTCAAATAAACAACAACAACAACAACCTCAAATAAACAACAACAACAACAACGACAAATAAACAACAACAACAACATCAACAACAACAAAAACGTCAAATAAACAACAACAACAACGTCAACAACAACAACTACGTCAAATAAACAATAACAACAACGTTAAATAAACAACAACAAGAACAATGTCAATAACAACAACGTCAAATAAACAACAACAACAACGTCGAATAAAAAACAACAACAACAACGTCAAATAAACAACAACACCAACAACGTCAACAACAACAACAACAATAACAACGTCAACAACAACAAAAACGTCAAATAAACAACAACAACGTCAACAACAACAACTACGTCAAATAAACAACAACAACTACATCAAATAAACAATAACAACAACAACAACAACGTCAACAACAACGTCAAATAAACAACAACAATAACGTCAAATAAACAACAGCAACAACGTCAAATAAACAACAACAACAACAACGTCAAATAAACAACAACAACGTCAACAACAACAACAACAATGTCAAATAAACAACAACAACAACAACACCGTCAACAACAACAACAATGTCAAATAAACAACAACAACAACGTCAAATAAACGACAACGTCAACAACAACAACAACAACGTCAAATAAACAACAACAACAACAACAGCAACACCGCCAAATAAACAACAACAACAACAACGTCAAATAAACAACAACAACAACAACGTCAAATAAACAACAACAACAAAAACAAGAACAACAACGTCAAATAAACAACAACAACAACAATGTCAAATAAACAACAACAATAACAACAACGTCAACAACAACAACGTCAACTAAACAACAACAACAACAACAACAACAACGTCAAATAAACAACAACCACAACAACAACGTCAAATAAACAACAACAACAACGTCAAATAAACAACAAAAACAACAACAACAATGTCAACAACATTAACAACGTCAAATAAACAACAACAACACCAACGTCAAATATACAACAACAACAACAACGTCAAATAAACAACAAAAACAAAGACAACAACAACAACAACAATAACAACGTTAAAAATAACAACAACAATAACGTTAAATAAACAACAACAACAACAACAACAACGTCAAATAAACAACAACAACAACAACAATAACAAATACAACAACAACGCCAAATAACAACAACAACGTCAAATAAACAACAACAACAACAACGTCAAATAAACATAAACAACAACGTCAAATAAACAACAACAATAACAACAATGTCAAATAAACAACAACAACAACAACAACAACATAAACAACAAAAACCTCAAATAAACAACTACGTCAACAACAACAACTACGTCAAATACACAACAACAACAACGTTAAATAAACAACAACAACAACAATGTCAACAACAACAACGTCAAATAAACAACAACAACAACATCAAATAAACAACAACAACTAAAACAATGTCAAATAAACAACAACAACAACAACAACGTCGAATAAACAACAACACCTACAACGTCAACAACAACAACAACAATGTTAAATAAACAACAACAACAACGTCAACAACAACAACAATGTCAAATAAACAACAACAACAACGTCAAATAAACAACAACAACAACGTCAAATAAACAACAACAACAACGTCAAATAAACAACAACAACAACGTCAACACCAACAACAACAACGTCAAATAAACAACAACAACAACTATGTCAACAACAACAACAACGTCAAATAAACAACAACAACAACAACATCAACAACAACAACGTCAAATAAACAACAACAACAACAACGTCAAATAAACAACAACAACACCGTCAAATAAACAACAACAACAACAACGTCAAATAAACAACAACAACAACGTCAACACCAATAACAACAACGTCAAATAAACAACAACAATAACTATGTCAACAACAACAACAACGTCAAATAAACAACAACAACAACAACGTCTACAACAACAACAACGTCAAATAAACAAAAACAACAACAACGTCAAATAAACAACAACAACACCGTCAAATAAATAACAACAACAACAACGTCAAATAAACAACAACAACAACAATGTCAAATAAACAACAACAACAACAACGTCAAATAAATAATAACAACAACAACGTCAAATAAACAACAACAACAACAACAATAACAACAACAATGTGAAATAAACAACAGTAACAACAATGTCAACAACATTAACAACGTCAAATAAACAACAACAAGAACAACGTCAAATAAACAACAACAACATAAACGTCAAATAAACAACAGCAACAACAACGTCAAATAAACAACAACAATAACAACAACGTCAAATAAGCAACAACAACAAATACAACAACAACAACAACGTCAAATAACAAAAACAACGTCAAATAAACAACAATAACAACGTCAAATAAACAACAACAACAACAACATCAAATAAACAACAACAACAACAACAACGTCAAATAAACATCAACAACAACAACAATGTCAACAACAACGTCAAATAAACAACAACAACAATGTCAAATAAACAACAACAACTAAAACAACGTCAAATAAACAACACCAATAACAACAACGTCAAATAAACAACAACATCAACAACGTCAACAACAACAACAACAACAACAACGTCAAATAAACAACAACAACAACAACAACAAATAAACAACAGCAACAATGTCAAATAAACAACAACAACAACAACGTCAAATAAACAACAACAACAACGTCAACAACAACAACAACAATGTCAAATAAACAACTACAACAACAACACCGTCAACAACAACAACAATGTCAAATAAACAATAACAACGTCAAATAAACAACAACGTCAACAACAACAACAACGTCAAATAAACAACAACAACAACAACAACACCGCCAAATAAACAACAACAACAACAACGTCAAATAAACAACAACAACAACGTCAAATAAACAACAACAACAACAATGTCAAATAAACAACAATAACAACAACGTCAAATAAACAACAACAATAACAACAACGTCAACAACAACAACGTCAACTAAACAACAACAACAACAACAACAACGTCAAATAAACAACAACCACAACAACAACGTCAAATAAACAACAACAACAACAACAACGTCAAATAAACAACAAAAATAACAACAACAATGTCAACAACATTAACAACGTCAAATAAACAACAACAACACCAACGTCAAATAAACAACAACAACAACAACGTCAAATAAACAACAAAAACAAAGACAACAACAACAACAACAATAACAACATTAAAAATAACAACAACAATAACGTCAAATAAACAACAACAACAACAACGTCAAATAAACAACAACAACAACAAATACAACAACAACAACAACAACGTCAAATAACAACAACAACGTCAAATAAACAACAATAACAACAACAACGTCAAATAAACATCAACAACAACAACGTCAACAACAACAACATCGTCAAATAAACAACAACAACATCATCAACAACAACAACAACAACAACGTCAAATAAACAACAACAACAACGTCAAATAAACAATAACAACAACAATGTCAAATAAACAACAACAACGTCAAATAAACAACAACAACAACAACAACGTCAAATAAACAACAACAACAACAATAACAACAACAACGTCAAATAAATAACAACAACAACAACGTCAAATATACAACGTCAACAACAACAACGTCAAATAAACAACAACACCAACAACGTCAACAACAACAACAACAACAATGTTAAATAAACAACAACAACAACAATAATGTCAAATAAACAACAACAACAACAACGTCAAATAAACAACAACAACAACAACGTCAAATAAACAACAACAACAACAACAACATCAAATAAACAACGACAAGAACTATGTCAACAACAACAACAACGTCAAATAAACAACAACAACAACAACGTCAACAACAACAACAACGTCAAATAAACAACAACAACAACATCAAATAAACAACAACAACACCGTCAAATAAACAACAACAACAACAACGTCAAATAAACAACAACAACAACAACGTCAAATAAATAACAACAACAATAACAACAACAATAACAACAACGTGAAATAAAACACAACAACTATGTCAACAACAACAACAACATCAAATAAACAACAACAACAACAACGTCAACAACAACAACAACAATAACAACGTCAACAACAACAAAAACGTCAAATAAACAACAACAACGTCAACAACAACAACTACGTCAAATAAACAACAACAACTACATCAAATAAACAATAACAACAACAACAACAACGTCAACAACAACGTCAAATAAACAACAACAACAACGTCAAATAAACAACAGCAACAACGTCAAATAAACAACAACAACAACAACAACGTCAAATAAACAACAACAACGTCAACAACAACAACAACAATGTCAAATAAACAACAACAACAACAACACCGTCAACAACAACAACAATGTCAAATAAACAACAACAACAACGTCAAATAAACAACAACGTCAACAACAACAACAACAACGTCAAATAAACAACAACAACAACAAAAGCAACACCGCCAAATAAACAACAACAACAACAACGTCAAATAAACAACAACAACAACAACGTCAAATAAGCAACAACAACAAAAACAAGAACAACAACGTCAAATAAACAACAACAACAACAACGTCAAATAAACAACAACAATAACAACAACGTCAACAACAACAACGTCAACTAAACAACAACAACAACAACAACAACAACGTCAAATAAACAACAACCACAACAACAACGTCAAATAAACAACAACAACAACGTCAAATAAACAACAAAAACAACAACAACAATGTCAACAACATTAACAACGTCAAATAAACAACAACAACACCAACGTCAAATATACAACAACAACAACAACGTCAAATAAACAACAAAAACAAAGACAACAACAACAACAACAATAACAACGTTAAAAATAACAACAACAATAACGTTAAATAAACAACAACAACAACAACAACGTCAAATAAACAACAACAACAACAACAATAACAAATACAACAACAACGCCAAATAACAACAACAACGTCAAATAAACAACAACAACAACAACGTCAAATAAACATCAACAACAACGTCAAATAAACAACAACAACAACAACAACGTCAAATAAACAACAACAACAACAACAACATAAACAACAAAAACCTCAAATAAACAACTACGTCAACAACAACAACTACGTCAAATACACAACAACAACAACGTCAAATAAACAACAACAACAACAATGTCAACAACAACAACATCAAATAAACAACAACAACAACATCAAATAAACAACAACAACTAAAACAATGTCAAATAAACAACAACAACAACAACAACAACGTCGAATAAACAACAACACCTACAACGTCAACAACAACAACAACAATGTCAAATAAACAACAACAACAACGTCAACAACAACAACAATGTCAAATAAACAACAACAACAACGTCAAATAAACAACAACAACAACGTCAAATAAACAACAACAACAACGTCAAATAAACAACAACAACAACGTCAACACCAACAACAACAACGTCAAATAAACAACAACAACAACTATGTCAACAACAACAACAACGTCAAATAAACAACAACAACAACAACATCAACAACAACAACGTCAAATAAACAACAACAACAACAACGTCAAATAAACAACAACAACACCGTCAAATAAACAACAACAACGTCAAATAAACAACAACAACAACGTCAACACCAATAACAACAACGTCAAATAAACAACAACAATAACTATGTCAACAACAACAACAACGTCAAATAAACAACAACAACAACAACGTCTACAACAACAACAACGTCAAATAAACAAAAACAACAACAACGTCAAATAAACAACAACAACACCGTCAAATAAATAACAACAACAACAACGTCAAATAAACAACAACAACAACGTCAAATAAACAACAACAACAACAACAACGTCAAATAAATAACAACAACAACAACGTCAAATAAACAACAACAACAACAACAATAACAACAACAATGTGAAATAAACAACAGTAACAACAATGTCAACAACATTAACAACGTCAAATAAACAACAACAAGAACAACGTCAAATAAACAACAACAACATAAACGTCAAATAAACAACAGCAACAACAACGTCAAATAAACAACAACAATAACAACAACGTCAAATAAGCAACAACAACAAATACAACAACAACAACAACGTCAAATAACAAAAACAACGTCAAATAAACAACAATAACAACGTCAAATAAACAACAACAACAACAACATCAAATAAACAACAACAACAACAACGTCAAATAAACATCAACAACAACAACAATGTCAACAACAACGTCAAATAAACAACAACAACAATGTCAAATAAACAACAACAACTAAAACAACGTCAAATAAACAACACCAATAACAACAACGTCAAATAAACAACAACATCAACAACGTCAACAACAACAACAACAACAACAACGTCAAATAAACAACAACAACAACAACAACAAATAAACAACAGCAACAATGTCAAATAAACAACAACAACAACAACAACGTCAAATAAACAACAACAACAACGTCAACAACAACAACAACAATGTCAAATAAACAACTACAACAACAACACCGTCAACAACAACAACAATGTCAAATAAACAATAACAACGTCAAATAAATAACAACGTCAACAACAACAACAACAACGTCAAATAAACAACAACAACAACAACAACACCGCCAAATAAACAACAACAACAACAACAACGTCAAATAAACAACAACAACAACGTCAAATAAACAACAACAACAACAATGTCAAATAAACAACAATAACAACAACGTCAAATAAACAACAACAATAACAACAACGTCAACAACAACAACGTCAACTAAACAACAACAACAACAACAACGTCAAATAAACAACAACCACAACAACAACGTCAAATAAACAACAACAACAACAACAACGTCAAATAAACAACAAAAATAACAACAACAATGTCAACAACATTAACAACGTCAAATAAACAACAACAACACCAACGTCAAATAAACAACAACAACAACAACAACGTCAAATAAACAACAAAAACAAAGACAACAACAACAACAACAATAACAACATTAAAAATAACAACAACAATAACGTCAAATAAACAACAACAACAACAACAACGTCAAATAAACAACAACAACAACAAATACAACAACAACAACAACAACAACAACAACGTCAAATAACAACAACAACGTCAAATAAACAACAATAACAACAACAACGTCAAATAAACATCAACAACAACAACGTCAACAACAACAACATCGTCAAATAAACAACAACAACAACAACATCAACAACAACAACAACAACAACAACGTCAAATAAACAACAACAACAACGTCAAATAAACAATAACAACAACAATGTCAAATAAACAACAACAACGTCAAATAAACAACAACAACAACAACAACGTCAAATAAACAACAACAACAACAATAACAACAACAACGTCAAATAAATAACAACAACAACAACGTCAAATATACAACGTCAACAACAACAACGTCAAATAAACAACAACACCAACAACGTCAACAACAACAACAACAACAACAATGTTAAATAAACAACAACAACAATAATGTCAAATAAACAACAACAACAACAACGTCAAATAAACAACAACAACAACGTCAAATAAACAACAACAACAACGTCAAATAAACAACAACAACAACAACAACATCAAATAAACAACAACAAGAACTATGTCAACAACAACAACAACGTCAAATAAACAACAACAACAACAACGTCAACAACTACAACAACGTCAAATAAACAACAACAACAACGTCAAATAAACAACAACAACACCGTCAAATAAACAACAACAACAACAACTTCAAATAAACAACAACAACAACAACGTCAAATAAATAACAACAACAATAACAACAACAATAACAACAACGTGAAATAAAACACAACAACTATGTCAACAACAACAACAACATCAAATAAACAACAACAACAACAACGTCAACAACAACAACAACAATAACAACGTCAACAACAACAAAAACGTCAAATAAACAACAACAACGTCAACAACAACAACTACGTCAAATAAACAACAACAACTACATCAAATAAACAATAACAACAACAACAACAACGTCAACAACAACGTCAAATAAACAACAACAACAACGTCAAATAAACAACAGCAACAACGTCAAATAAACAACAACAACAACAACAACGTCAAATAAACAACAACAACGTCAACAACAACAACAACAATGTCAAATAAACAACAACAACAACAACACCGTCAACAACAACAACAATGTCAAATAAACAACAACAACAACGTCAAATAAACAACAACGTCAACAACAACAACAACAACGTCAAATAAACAACAACAACAACAACAGCAACACCGCCAAATAAACAACAACAACAACAACGTCAAATAAACAACAACAACAACAACGTCAAATAAACAACAACAACAAAAACAAGAACAACAACGTCAAATAAACAACAACAACAACAACGTCAAATAAACAACAACAATAACAACAACGTCAACTAAACAACAACAACAACAACAACAACAACGTCAAATAAACAACAATCACAACAACAATCACAACAACAACGTCAAATAAACAACAACAACAACGTCAAATAAACAACAAAAACAACAACAACAATGTCAACAACATTAACAACGTCAAATAAACAACAACAACACCAACGTCAAATATACAACAACAACAACAACGTCAAATAAACAACAAAAACAAAGACAACAACAACAACAACAATAACAACAACAATAACGTTAAATAAACAACAACAACAACAACGTCAAATAAACAACAACAACAACAACAACAATAACAAATACAACAACAACGCCAAATAACAACAACAACGTCAAATAAACAACAACAACAACAACGTCAAATAAACATCAACAACAACGTCAAATAAACAACAACAACAACAACAACGTCAAATAAACAACAACAACAACAACAACATAAACAACAAAAACCTCAAATAAACAACTACGTCAACAACAACAACTACGTCAAATACACAACAACAACAACGTCAAATAAACAACAACAACAACGTCAAATAAACAACAACAACAACATCAAATAAACAACAACAACTAAAACAATGTCAAATAAACAACAACAACAACAACGTCGAATAAACAACAACACCTACAACGTCAACAACAACAACAACAATGTCAAATAAACAACAACAACAACGTCAACAACAACAACAATGTCAAATAAACAACAACAACAACGTCAAATAAACAACAACAACAACGTCAAATAAACAACAACAACAACGTCAACACCAACAACAACAACGTCAAATAAACAACAACAACAACTATGTCAACAACAACAACAACGTCAAATAAACAACAACAACAACAACATCAACAACAACAACGTCAAATAAACAACAACAACAACAACGTCAAATAAACAACAACAACAACAACGTCAAATAAACAACAACAACACCGTCAAATAAACAACAACAACAACGTCAACACCAATAACAACAACGTCAAATAAACAACAACAATAACTATGTCAACAACAACAACAACGTCAAATAAACAACAACAACAACAACGTCTACAACAACAACAACGTCAAATAAACAAAAACAACAACAACGTCAAATAAACAACAACAACACCGTCAAATAAATAACAACAACAACAACGTCAAATAAACAACAACAACAACAACGTCAAATAAACAACAACAACAACAACAACAACAACAACGTCAAATAAATAACAACAACAACAACGTCAAATAAACAACAACAACAACAACAATAACAACAACAATGTGAAATAAACAACAGTAACAACAATGTCAACAACATTAACAACGTCAAATAAACAACAACAAGAACAACGTCAAATAAACAACAACAACATAAACGTCAAATAAACAATAGCAACAACAACGTCAAATAAACAACAACAATAACAACAACGTCAAATAAGCAACAACAACAAATACAACAACAACAACAACGTCAAATAACAAAAACAACGTCAAATAAACAACAATAACAACGTCAAATAAACAACAACAACAACAACATCAAATAAACAACAACAACAACAACAACGTCAAATAAACATCAACAACAACAACAATGTCAACAACAACGTCAAATAAACAACAACAACAATGTCAAATAAACAACAACAACTAAAACAACGTCAAATAAACAACACCAATAACAACAACGTCAAATAAACAACAACATCAACAACGTCAACAACAACAACAACAACAACGTCAAATAAACAACAACAACAACAACAACAAATAAACAACAGCAACAATGTCAAATAAACAACAACAACAACAACAACGTCAAATAAACAACAACAACAACGTCAACAACAACAACAACAATGTCAAATAAACAACTACAACAACAACACCGTCAACAACAACAACAATGTCAAATAAACAATAACAACGTCAAATAAACAACAACGTCAACAACAACAACAACAACGTCAAATAAACAACAACAACAACAACAGCAACACCGCCAAATAAACAACAACGACAACAACGTCAAATAAACAACAACAACAACGTCAAATAAACAACAACAACAACAATGTCAAATAAACAACAATAACAACAACGTCAAATAAACAACAACAATAACAACAACGTCAACAACAACAACGTCAACTAAACAACAACAACAACAACAACGTCAAATAAACAACAACCACAACAACAACGTCAAATAAACAACAACAACAACAACAACGTCAAATAAACAACAAAAATAACAACAACAATGTCAACAACATTAACAACGTCAAATAAACAACAACAACACCAACGTCAAATAAACAACAACAACAACAACGTCAAATAAACAACAAAAACAAAGACAACAACAACAACAACAATAACAACATTAAAAATAACAACAACAATAACGTCAAATAAACAACAACAACAACAACGTCAAATAAACAACAACAACAACAAATACAACAACAACAACAACAACAACAACGTCAAATAACAACAACAACGTCAAATAAACAACAATAACAACAACAACGTCAAATAAACATCAACAACAACAACGTCAACAACAACAACATCGTCAAATAAACAACAACAACAACAACATCAACAACAACAACAACAACAACGTCAAATAAACAACAACAACAACAACGTCAAATAAACAATAACAACAACAATGTCAAATAAACAACAACAACGTCAAATAAACAACAACAACAACAACAACGTCAAATAAACAACAACAACAACAATAACAACAACAACGTCAAATAAATAACAACAACAACAACGTCAAATATACAACGTCAACAACAACAACGTCAAATAAACAACAACACCAACAACGTCAACAACAACAACAACAACAACAACAACAACAATGTTAAATAAACAACAACAACAACAATAATGTCAAATAAACAACAACAACAACAACGTCAAATAAACAACAACAACAACGTCAAATAAACAACAACAACAACGTGAAATAAACATCAACAACAACAACATCAAATAAACAACAACAAGAACAATGTCAACAACAACAACAACGTCAAATAAACAACAACAACAACAACGTCAACAACAACAACAACGTCAAATAAACAACAACAACACCGTCAAATAAACAACAACAATACCGTCAAATAAACAACAACAACAACAACGTCAAATAAACAACAACAACAACAACGTCAAATAAATAACAACAACAATAACAACAACAATAACAACAACGTGAAATAAAACACAACAACTATGTCAACAACAACAACAACATCAAATAAACAACAACAACAACAACGTCAACAACAACAACAACGTCAAATAAACAACAACAACAACAACGTCAAATAAACAACAACAACAACACCGTCAAATAAACAACAACAACAACAACCTCAAATAAACAACAACAACAACAACGACAAATAAACAACAACAACAACATCAACAACAACAAAAACGTCAAATAAACAACAACAACAACGTCAACAACAACAACTACGTCAAATAAACAATAACAACAACGTTAAATAAACAACAACAAGAACAATGTCAATAACAACAACGTCAAATAAACAACAACAACAACGTCAAATAAAAAACAACAACAACAACGTCAAATAAACAACAACACCAACAACGTCAACAACAACAACAACAACAATGTCAAATAAACAACAACAATAACAACGTCAACAACAACAAAAACGTCAAATAAACAACAACGACGTCAACAATAACAACTACGTCAAATAAACAACAACAACTACATCAAATAAACAATAACAACAACAACAATAACGTCAACAACCACGTCAAATAAACAACAACAACAACGTCAAATAAACAACAGCAACAACGTCAAATAAACAACAACAACAACAACAACGTCAAATAAACAACAACAACGTCAACAACAACAACAACAATGTCAAATAAACAACAACAACAACAACAACACCGTCAACAACAACAAGAATGTCAAATAAACAACAACAACAACGTCAAATAAACAACAACGTCAACAACAACAACAACAACGTCAAATAAACAACAACAACAACAACAGCAACACCGCCAAATAAACAACAACAACAACAATGTCAAATAAACAACAACAACAACAACGTCAAATAAACAACAACAACAAAAACAAGAACAACAACGTCAAATAAACAACAACAATAACAACAACGTCAACAACAACAACGTCAACTAAACATCAACAACAACAACAACAACGTCAAATAAACAACAACCACAACAACAACAACAACGTCAACAACAACAACTACGTCAAATAAACGATAACAACAACGTCAAATAAACAACAACAACAACGTCAAATAAAAAACAACAACAACAACGTCAAATAAACAACAACGTCAACAACGTCAACAACAACAACAACAACAATGTCAAATAAACAACAACAATAACAACGTCAACAACAACAAAAACGTCAAATAAACAACAACAACGTCAACAACAACAACTACGCCAAATAAACAACAACAACTACGTCAAATAAACAATAACAACAACAACAACAACGTCAACAACAACGTCAAATAAACAACAACAACAACGTCAAATAAACAACAGCAACAACGTCAAATAAACAACAACAACAACAACAACGTCAAATAAACAACAACAACGTCAACAACAACAACAACAATGTCAAATAAACAACAACAACAACAACAACAACAACACCGTCAACAACAACAACAATGTCAAATAAACAACAACAACAACGTCAAATAAACAACAACGTCAACAACAACAACAACAACGTCAAATAAACAACAACAACAACAACAGCAACACCGCCAAATAAACAACAACAACAACAACGTCAAATAAACAACAACAACAAAAACAACAACAACAACGTCAAATAAACAACAACAACAACAACGTCAAATAAACAACAACAACAATAACAACAACGTCAACAATAACAACGTCAACTAAACAACAACAACAACAACAACAATAACGTCAAATAAACAACAACCACAACAACAACGTCAAATTAACAACAACAACAACAACAACAATAACAAATACAACAACAACGCCAAATAACAACAACAACGTCAAATAAACAACAACAACAACAACGTCAAATAAACATCAACAACAACGTCAAATAAACAACAACAACAACAACGTCAAATAAACAACAACAACAACAACAACAACATAAACAACAAAAACCTCAAATAAACAACTACGTCAACTACAACAACTACGTCAAATACACAACAACAACAACGTCAAATAAACAACAACAACAACGTCAAATAAACAACAACAACAACATCAAATAAACAACAACAACTAAAACAATGTCAAATAAACAACAACAACAACAACAACGTCGAATAAACAACAACACCTACAACGTCAACAACAACAACAACAATGTCAAATAAACAACAACAACAACGTCAACAACAACAACAATGTCAAATAAACAACAACAACAACGTCAAATAAACAACAACAACAACGTCAAATAAACAACAACAACAACGTCAAATAAACAACAACAACAACGTCAACACCAAAAACAACAACGTCAAATAAACCACAACAACAACTATGTCAACAACAACAACAACGTCAAATAAACAACAACAACAACAACATCAACAACAACAACGTCAAATAAACAACAACAACAACAACGTCAAATAAACAACAACAACAACAACGTCAAATAAACAACAACAACACCGTCAAATAAACAACAACAACAACGTCAACACCAATAACAACAACGTCAAATAAACAACAACAATAACTATGTCAACAACAACAACAACGTCAAATAAACAACAACAACAACAACGTCTACAACAACAACAACGTCAAATAAACAAAAACAACAACAACGTCAAATAAACAACAACAACACCGTCAAATAAATAACAACAACAACAACGTCAAATAAACAACAACAACAACAACGTCAAATAAACAACAACAACAACAACGTCAAATAAATAACAACAACAACAACGTCAAATAAACAACAACAACAACAACAATAACAACAACAATGTGAAATAAACAACAGTAACAACAATGTCAACAACATTAACAACGTCAAATAAACAACAACAAGAACAACGTCAAATAAACAACAACAACATAAACGTCAAATAAACAACAGCAACAACAACGTCAAATAAACAACAACAATAACAACAACGTCAAATAAGCAACAACAACAAATACAACAACAACAACAACGTCAAATAACAAAAACAACGTCAAATAAACAACAATAACAACGTCAAATAAACAACAACAACAACAACATCAAATAAACAACAACAACAACAACAACGTCAAATAAACATCAACAACAACAACAATGTCAACAACAACGTCAAATAAACAACAACAACAATGTCAAATAAACAACAACAACTAAAACAACGTCAAATAAACAACACCAATAACAACAACGTCAAATAAACAACAACATCAACAACGTCAACAACAACAACAACAACAACGTCAAATAAACAACAACAACAACAACAACAAATAAACAACAGCAACAATGTCAAATAAACAACAACAACAACAACAACGTCAAATAAACAACAACAACAACGTCAACAGCAACAACAACAATGTCAAATAAACAACTACAACAACAACACCGTCAACAACAACAACAATGTCAAATAAACAATAACAACGTCAAATAAACAACAACGTCAACAACAACAACAACAACGTCAAATAAACAATAACAACAACAACAGCAACACCGCCAAATAAACAACAACAACAACAACGTCAAATAAACAACAACAACAACGTCAAATAAACAACAACAACAACAATGTCAAATAAACAACAATAACAACAACGTCAAATAAACAACAACAATAACAACAACGTCAACAACAACAACGTCAACTAAACAACAACAACAACAACAACGTCAAATAAACAACAACCACAACAACAACGTCAAATAAACAACAACAACAACAACAACAACGTCAAATAAACAACAAAAATAACAACAACAATGTCAACAACATTAACAACGTCAAATAAACAACAACAACACCAACGTCAAATAAACAACAACAACAACAACGTCAAATAAACAACAAAAACAAAGACAACAACAACAACAACAATAACAACATTAAAAATAACAACAACAATAACGTCAAATAAACAACAACAACAACAACGTCAAATAAACAACAACAACAACAAATACAACAACAACAACAACAACGTCAAATAACAACAACAACGTCAAATAAACAACAATAACAACAACAACGTCAAATAAACATCAACAACAACAACGTCAACAACAACAACATCGTCAAATAAACAACAACAACAACAACATCAACAACAACAACAACAACAACAACGTCAAATAAACAACAACAACAACAACGTCAAATAAACAATAACAACAACATTGTCAAATAAACAACAACAACGTCAAATAAACAACAACAACAACAACAACGTCAAATAAACAACAACAACAACAACAATAACAACAACAACGTCAAATAAATAACAACAACAACAACGTCAAATATACAACGTCAACAACAACAACGTCAAATAAACAACAACACCAACAACGTCAACAACAACAACAACAACAACAACAACAACAACAATGTTAAATAAACAACAACAACAACAATAATGTCAAATAAACAACAACAACAACAACGTCAAATAAACAACAACAACAACAACGTCAAATAAACAACAACAACAACGTGAAATAAACAACAACAACAACAACAACATCAAATAAACAACAACAAGAACAATGTCAACAACAACAACAACGTCAAATAAACAACAACAACAACAACGTCAACAACAACAACAACGTCAAATAAACAACAACAACACCGTCAAATAAACAACAACAACACCGTCAAATAAACAACAACAACAACAACGTCAAATAAACAACAACAACAACAACGTCAAATAAATAACAACAACAATAACAACAACAATAACAACAACAATAACAACAACGTGAAATAAAACACAACAACTATGTCAACAACAACAACAACATCAAATAAACAACAACAACAACAACGTCAACAACAACAACAACGTCAAATAAACAACAACAACAACAACAACGTCAAATAAACAACAACAACAACACCGTCAAATAAACAACAACAACAACAACCTCAAATAAACAACAACAACAACAACGACAAATAAACAACAACAACAACATCAACAACAACAAAAACGTCAAATAAACAACAACAACAACGTCAACAACAACAACTACGTCAAATAAACAATAACAACAACGTTAAATAAACAACAACAAGAACAATGTCAATAACAACAACGTCAAATAAACAACAACAACAACGTCAAATAAAAAACAACAACAACAACGTCAAATAAACAACAACACCAACAACGTCAACAACAACAACAACAACAATGTCAAATAAACAACAACAATAACAACGTCAACAACAACAAAAACGTCAAATAAACAACAACGACGTCAACAATAACAACTACGTCAAATAAACAACAACAACTACATCAAATAAACAATAACAACAACAACAATAACGTCAACAACCACGTCAAATAAACAACAACAACAACGTCAAATAAACAACAGCAACAACGTCAAATAAACAACAACAACAACAACAACGTCAAATAAACAACAACAACGTCAACAACAACAACAACAATGTCAAATAAACAACAACAACAACAACAACACCGTCAACAACAACAACAATGTCAAATAAACAACAACAACAACGTCAAATAAACAACAACGTCAACAACAACAACAACAACGTCAAATAAACAACAACAACAACAACAGCAACACCGCCAAATAAACAACAACAACAACAACAATGTCAAATAAACAACAACAACAACAACGTCAAATAAACAACAACAACAAAAACAAGAACAACAACGTCAAATAAACAACAACAACAACGTCAAATAAACAACAACGTCAACAACAACAACGTCAACTAAACATCAACAACAACAACAACAACAACAACGTCAAATAAACAACAACCACAACAACAACAACAACGTCAACAACAACAACTACGTCAAATAAACGATAACAACAACGTCAAATAAACAACAACAACAACGTCAAATAAAAAACAACAACAACAACGTCAAATAAACAACAACGTCAACAACGTCAACAACAACAACAACAACAATGTCAAATAAACAACAACAATAACAACGTCAACAACAACAAAAACGTCAAATAAACAACAACAACGTCAACAACAACAACTACGCCAAATAAACAACAACAACTACGTCAAATAAACAATAACAACAACAACAACAACGTCAACAACAACGTCAAATAAACAACAACAACAACGTCAAATAAACAACAGCAACAACGTCAAATAAACAACAACAACAACAACAACGTCAAATAAACAACAACAACGTCAACAACAACAACAACAATGTCAAATAAACAACAACAACAACAACAACAACAACAACACCGTCAACAACAACAACAATGTCAAATAAACAACAACAACAACGTCAAATAAACAACAACGTCAACAACAACAACAACAACGTCAAATAAACAACAACAACAACAACAGCAACACCGCCAAATAAACAACAACAACAACAACAACGTCAAATAAACAACAACAACAACAACGTCAAATAAACAACAAAAATAACAACAACAATGTCAACAACATTAACAACGTCAAATAAACAACAACAACACCAACGTCAAATAAACAACAACAACAACAACAACGTCAAATAAACAACAAAAACAAAGACAACAACAACAACAACAATAACAACATTAAAAATAACAACAACAATAACGTCAAATAAACAACAACAACAACAACAACGTCAAATAAACAACAACAACAACAAATACAACAACAACAACAACAACAACAACGTCAAATAACAACAACAACGTCAAATAAACAACAATAACAACAACAACGTCAAATAAACATCAACAACAACAACGTCAACAACAACAACATCGTCAAATAAACAACAACAACAACAACATCAACAACAACAACAACAACAACAACGTCAAATAAACAACAACAACAACGTCAAATAAACAATAACAACAACAATGTCAAATAAACAACAACAACGTCAAATAAACAACAACAACAACAACAACAACGTCAAATAAACAACAACAACAACAATAACAACAACAACGTCAAATAAATAACAACAACAACAACGTCAAATATACAACGTCAACAACAACAACGTCAAATAAACAACAACACCAACAACGTCAACAACAACAACAACAACAACAATGTTAAATAAACAACAACAACAATAATGTCAAATAAACAACAACAACAACAACGTCAAATAAACAACAACAACAACGTCAAATAAACAACAACAACAACGTCAAATAAACAACAACAACAACAACAACATCAAATAAACAACAACAAGAACTATGTCAACAACAACAACAACGTCAAATAAACAACAACAACAACAACGTCAACAACAACAACAACGTCAAATAAACAACAACAACAACGTCAAATAAACAACAACAACACCGTCAAATAAACAACAACAACAACAACTTCAAATAAACAACAACAACAACAACGTCAAATAAATAACAACAACAATAACAACAACAATAACAACAACGTGAAATAAAACACAACAACTATGTCAACAACAACAACAACATCAAATAAACAACAACAACAACAACGTCAACAACAACAACAACAATAACAACGTCAACAACAACAAAAACGTCAAATAAACAACAACAACGTCAACAACAACAACTACGTCAAATAAACAACAACAACTACATCAAATAAACAATAACAACAACAACAACAACGTCAACAACAACGTCAAATAAACAACAACAACAACGTCAAATAAACAACAGCAACAACGTCAAATAAACAACAACAACAACAACAACGTCAAATAAACAACAACAACGTCAACAACAACAACAACAATGTCAAATAAACAACAACAACAACAACACCGTCAACAACAACAACAATGTCAAATAAACAACAACAACAACGTCAAATAAACAACAACGTCAACAACAACAACAACAACGTCAAATAAACAACAACAACAACAACAGCAACACCGCCAAATAAACAACAACAACAACAACGTCAAATAAACAACAACAACAACAACGTCAAATAAACAACAACAACAAAAACAAGAACAACAACGTCAAATAAACAACAACAACAACAACGTCAAATAAACAACAACAATAACAACAACGTCAACTAAACAACAACAACAACAACAACAACAACGTCAAATAAACAACAATCACAACAACAATCACAACAACAACGTCAAATAAACAACAACAACAACGTCAAATAAACAACAAAAACAACAACAACAATGTCAACAACATTAACAACGTCAAATAAACAACAACAACACCAACGTCAAATATACAACAACAACAACAACGTCAAATAAACAACAAAAACAAAGACAACAACAACAACAACAATAACAACGTTAAAAATAACAACAACAATAACGTTAAATAAACAACAACAACAACAACGTCAAATAAACAACAACAACAACAACAACAATAACAAATACAACAACAACGCCAAATAACAACAACAACGTCAAATAAACAACAACAACAACAACGTCAAATAAACATCAACAACAACGTCAAATAAACAACAACAACAACAACAACGTCAAATAAACAACAACAACAACAACAACATAAACAACAAAAACCTCAAATAAACAACTACGTCAACAACAACAACTACGTCAAATACACAACAACAACAACGTCAAATAAACAACAACAACAACGTCAAATAAACAACAACAACAACATCAAATAAACAACAACAACTAAAACAATGTCAAATAAACAACAACAACAACAACAACGTCGAATAAACAACAACACCTACAACGTCAACAACAACAACAACAATGTCAAATAAACAACAACAACAACGTCAACAACAACAACAATGTCAAATAAACAACAACAACAACGTCAACAACAACAACAATGTCAAATAAACAACAACAACAACGTCAAATAAACAACAACAACAACGTCAAATAAACAACAACAACAACGTCAACACCAACAACAACAACGTCAAATAAACAACAACAACAACTATGTCAACAACAACAACAACGTCAAATAAACAACAACAACAACAACATCAACAACAACAACGTCAAATAAACAACAACAACAACAACGTCAAATAAACAACAACAACAACAACGTCAAATAAACAACAACAACACCGTCAAATAAACAACAACAACAACGTCAACACCAATAACAACAACGTCAAATAAACAACAACAATAACTATGTCAACAACAACAACAACGTCAAATAAACAACAACAACAACAACGTCTACAACAACAACAACGTCAAATAAACAAAAACAACAACAACGTCAAATAAACAACAACAACACCGTCAAATAAATAACAACAACAACAACGTCAAATAAACAACAACAACAACAACGTCAAATAAACAACAACAACAACAACAACAACGTCAAATAAATAACAACAACAACAACGTCAAATAAACAACAACAACAACAACAATAACAACAACAATGTGAAATAAACAACAGTAACAACAATGTCAACAACATTAACAACGTCAAATAAACAACAACAAGAACAACGTCAAATAAACAACAACAACATAAACGTCAAATAAACAATAGCAACAACAACGTCAAATAAACAACAACAATAACAACAACGTCAAATAAGCAACAACAACAAATACAACAACAACAACAACGTCAAATAACAAAAACAACGTCAAATAAACAACAATAACAACGTCAAATAAACAACAACAACAACAACATCAAATAAACAACAACAACAACAACAACGTCAAATAAACATCAACAACAACAACAATGTCAACAACAACGTCAAATAAACAACAACAACAATGTCAAATAAACAACAACAACTAAAACAACGTCAAATAAACAACACCAATAACAACAACGTCAAATAAACAACAACATCAACAACGTCAACAACAACAACAACAACAACGTCAAATAAACAACAACAACAACAACAACAAATAAACAACAACAACAATGTCAAATAAACAACAACAACAACAACGTCAAATAAACAACAACAACAACGTCAACAACAACAACAATGTCAAATAAACAACTACAACAACAACACCGTCAACAACAACAACAATGTCAAATAAACAATAACAACGTCAAATAAACAACAACGTCAACAACAACAACAACAACGTCAAATAAACAACAACAACAACAACAGCAACACCGCCAAATAAACAACAACGACAACAACGTCAAATAAACAACAACAACAACGTCAAATAAACAACAACAACAACAATGTCAAATAAACAACAATAACAACAACGTCAAATAAACAACAACAATAACAACAACGTCAACAACAACAACGTCAACTAAACAACAACAACAACAACAACGTCAAATAAACAACAACCACAACAACAACGTCAAATAAACAACAACAACAACAACAACGTCAAATAAACAACAAAAATAACAACAACAATGTCAACAACATTAACAACGTCAAATAAACAACAACAACACCAACGTCAAATAAACAACAACAACAACAACGTCAAATAAACAACAAAAACAAAGACAACAACAACAACAACAATAACAACATTAAAAATAACAACAACAATAACGTCAAATAAACAACAACAACAACAACGTCAAATAAACAACAACAACAACAAATACAACAACAACAACAACAACAACGTCAAATAACAACAACAACGTCAAATAAACAACAATAACAACAACAACGTCAAATAAACATCAACAATAACAACGTCAACAACAACAACATCGTCAAATAAACAACAACAACAACAACATCAACAACAACAACAACAACAATGTCAAATAAACAACAACAACAACAACGTCAAATAAACAATAACAACAACAATGTCAAATAAACAACAACAACGTCAAATAAACAACAACAACAACAACAACGTCAAATAAAAACCAACAACAACAATAACAACAACAACGTCAAATAAATAACAACAACAACAACGTCAAATATACAACGTCAACAACAACAACGTCAAATAAACAACAACACCAACAACGTCAACAACAACAACAACAACAACAACAACAACAATGTTAAATAAACAACAACAACAACAATAATGTCAAATAAACAACAACAACAACAACGTCAAATAAACAACAACAACAACGTCAAATAAACAACAACAACAACGTGAAATAAACATCAACAACAACAACATCAAATAAACAACAACAAGAACAATGTCAACAACAACAACAACGTCAAATAAACAACAACAACAACAACGTCAACAACAACAACAACGTCAAATAAACAACAACAACACCGTCAAATAAACAACAACAACACCGTCAAATAAACAACAACAACAACAACGTCAAATAAACAACAACAACAACAACGTCAAATAAATAACAACAACAATAACAACAACAATAACAACAACGTGAAATAAAACACAACAACTATGTCAACAACAACAACAACATCAAATAAACAACAACAACAACGTCAACAACAACAACAACGTCAAATAAACAACAACAACAACAACGTCAAATAAACAACAACAACAACACCGTCAAATAAACAACAACAACAACAACCTCAAATAAACAACAACAACAACAACGACAAATAAACAACAACAACAACATCAACAACAACAAAAACGTCAAATAAACAACAACAACAACGTCAACAACAACAACTACGTCAAATAAACAATAACAACAACGTTAAATAAACAACAACAAGAACAATGTCAATAACAACAACGTCAAATAAACAACAACAACAACGTCAAATAAAAAACAACAACAACAACGTCAAATAAACAACAACACCAACAACGTCAACAACAACAACAACAACAATGTCAAATAAACAACAACAATAACAACGTCAACAACAACAAAAACGTCAAATAAACAACAACGACGTCAACAATAACAACTACGTCAAATAAACAACAACAACTACATCAAATAAACAATAACAACAACAACAATAACGTCAACAACCACGTCAAATAAACAACAACAACAACGTCAAATAAACAACAGCAACAACGTCAAATAAACAACAACAACAACAACAACGTCAAATAAACAACAACAACGTCAACAACAACAACAACAATGTCAAATAAACAACAACAACAACAACAACACCGTCAACAACAACAAGAATGTCAAATAAACAACAACAACAACGTCAAATAAACAACAACGTCAACAACAACAACAACAACAACAACGTCAAATAAACAACAACAACAACAACAGCAACACCGCCAAATAAACAACAACAACAACAATGTCAAATAAACAACAACAACAACAACGTCAAATAAACAACAACAACAAAAACAAGAACAACAACGTCAAATAAACAACAACAACAACGTCAAATAAACAACAATAATAACAACAACGTCAACAACAACAACGTCAACTAAACATCAACAACAACAACAACAACAACAACGTCAAATAAACAACAACCACAACAACAACAACAACGTCAACAACAACAACTACGTCAAATAAACGATAACAACAACGTCAAATAAACAACAACAACAACGTCAAATAAAAAACAACAACAACAACGTCAAATAAACAACAACGTCAACAACGTCAACAACAACAACAACAACAATGTCAAATAAACAACAACAATAACAACGTCAACAACAACAAAAACGTCAAATAAACAACAACAACGTCAACAACAACAACTACGCCAAATAAACAACAACAACTACGTCAAATAAACAATAACAACAACAACAACAACGTCAACAACAACGTCAAATAAACAACAACAACAACGTCAAATAAACAACAGCAACAACGTCAAATAAACAACAACAACAACAACAACGTCAAGTAAACAACAACAACGTCAACAACAACAACAACAATGTCAAATAAACAACAACAACAACAACAACAACAACACCGTCAACAACAACAACAATGTCAAATAAACAACAACAACAACGTCAAATAAACAACAACGTCAACAACAACAACAACAACGTCAAATAAACAACAACAACAACAACAGCAACACCGCCAAATAAACAACAACAACAACAACGTCAAATAAACAACAACAACAAAAACAACAACAACAACGTCAAATAAACAACAACAACAACAACGTCAAATAAACAACAATAACAATAACAACAACGTCAACAATAACAACGTCAACTAAACAACAACAACAACAACAACAATAACGTCAAATAAACAACAACCACAACAACAACGTCAAATTAACAACAACAACAACAACAACAATAACAAATACAACAACAACGCCAAATAACAACAACAACGTCAAATAAACAACAACAACAACAACGTCAAATAAACATCAACAACAACGTCAAATAAACAACAACAACAACAACGTCAAATAAACAACAACAACAACAACAACAACATAAACAACAAAAACCTCAAATAAACAACTACGTCAACTACAACAACTACGTCAAATACACAACAACAACAACGTCAAATAAACAACAACAACAACAACGTCAAATAAACAACAACAACAACATCAAATAAACAACAACAACTAAAAAAATGTCAAATAAACAACAACAACAACAACAACGTCGAATAAACAACAACACCTACAACGTCAACAACAACAACAACAATGTCAAATAAACAACAACAACAACGTCAACAACAACAACAATGTCAAATAAACAACAACAACAACGTCAAATAAACAACAACAACAACGTCAAATAAACAACAACAACAACGTCAAATAAACAACAACAACAACGTCAACACCAACAACAACAACGTCAAATAAACCACAACAACAACTATGTCAACAACAACAACAACGTCAAATAAACAACAACAACAACAACATCAACAACAACAACGTCAAATAAACAACAACAACAACAACGTCAAATAAACAACAACAACAACAACGTCAAATAAACAACAACAACACCGTCAAATAAACAACAACAACAACGTCAACACCAATAACAACAACGTCAAATAAACAACAACAATAACTATGTCAACAACAACAACAACGTCAAATAAACAACAACAACAACAACGTCTACAACAACAACAACGTCAAATAAACAAAAACAACAACAACGTCAAATAAACAACAACAACACCGTCAAATAAATAACAACAACAACAACGTCAAATAAACAACAACAACAACAACGTCAAATAAACAACAACAACAACAACAACGTCAAATAAATAACAACAACAACAACGTCAAATAAACAACAACAACAACAACAATAACAACAACAATGTGAAATAAACAACAGTAACAACAATGTCAACAACATTAACAACGTCAAATAAACAACAACAAGAACAACGTCAAATAAACAACAACAACATAAACGTCAAATAAACAACAGCAACAACAACGTCAAATAAACAACAACAATAACAACAACGTCAAATAAGCAACAACAACAAATACAACAACAACAACAACGTCAAATAACAAAAACAACGTCAAATAAACAACAATAACAACGTCAAATAAACAACAACAACAACAACAACATCAAATAAACAACAACAACAACAACAACGTCAAATAAACATCAACAACAACAACAATGTCAACAACAACGTCAAATAAACAACAACAACAATGTCAAATAAACAACAACAACTAAAACAACGTCAAATAAACAACACCAATAACAACAACATCAAATAAACAACAACATCAACAACGTCAACAACAACAACAACAACGTCAAATAAACAACAACAACAACAACAACAAATAAACAACAGCAACAATGTCAAATAAACAACAACAACAACAACAACGTCAAATAAACAACAACAACAACGTCAACAGCAACAACAACAATGTCAAATAAACAACTACAACAACAACACCGTCAACAACAACAACAATGTCAAATAAACAATAACAACGTCAAATAAACAACAACGTCAACAACAACAACAACGTCAAATAAACAATAACAACAACAACAGCAACACCGCCAAATAAACAACAACAACAACAACGTCAAATAAACAACAACAACAACGTCAAATAAACAACAACAACAACAATGTCAAATAAACAACAATAACAACAACGTCAAATAAACAACAACAATAACAACAACGTCAACAACAACAACGTCAACTAAACAACAACAACAACAACAACGTCAAATAAACAACAACCACAACAACAACGTCAAATAAACAACAACAACAACAACAACGTCAAATAAACAACAAAAATAACAACAACAATGTCAACAACATTAACAACGTCAAATAAACAACAACAACACCAACGTCAAATAAACAACAACAACAACGTCAAATAAACAACAAAAACAAAGACAACAACAACAACAACAATAACAACATTAAAAATAACAACAACAATAACGTCAAATAAACAACAACAACAACAACGTCAAATAAACAACAACAACAACAAATACAACAACAACAACAACAACGTCAAATAACAACAACAACGTCAAATAAACAACAATAACAACAACAACGTCAAATAAACATCAACAACAACAACGTCAACAACAACAACATCGTCAAATAAACAACAACAACAACAACATCAACAACAACAACAACAACAACGTCAAATAAACAACAACAACAACAACGTCAAATAAACAATAACAACAACATTGTCAAATAAACAACAACAACGTCAAATAAACAACAACAACAACAACAACGTCAAATAAACAACAACAACAACAATAACAACAACAACGTCAAATAAATAACAACAACAACAACGTCAAATATACAACGTCAACAACAACAACGTCAAATAAACAACAACACCAACAACGTCAACAACAACAACAACAACAACAACAACAACAACAACAACAATGTTAAATAAACAACAACAACAACAATAATGTCAAATAAACAACAACAACAACAACGTCAAATAAACAACAACAACAACAACGTCAAATAAACAACAACAACAACGTGAAATAAACAACAACAACAACAACAACATCAAATAAACAACAACAAGAACAATGTCAACAACAACAACAACGTCAAATAAACAACAACAACAACAACGTCAACAACAACAACAACGTCAAATAAACAACAACAACACCGTCAAATAAACAACAACAACACCGTCAAATAAACAACAACAACAACAACAACAACGTCAAATAAATAACAACAACAATAACAACAACAATAACAACAACAATAACAACAACGTGAAATAAAACACAACAACTATGTCAACAACAACAACAACAACATCAAATAAACAACAACAACAACAACGTCAACAACAACAACAACGTCAAATAAACAACAACAACAACAACAACGTCAAATAAACAACAACAACAACACCGTCAAATAAACAACAACAACAACAACCTCAAATAAACAACAACAACAACAACGACAAATAAACAACAACAACAACATCAACAACAACAAAAACGTCAAATAAACAACAACAACAACGTCAACAACAACAACTACGTCAAATAAACAATAACAACAACGTTAAATAAACAACAACAAGAACAATGTCAATAACAACAACGTCAAATAAACAACAACAACAACGTCAAATAAAAAACAACAACAACAACGTCAAATAAACAACAACACCAACAACGTCAACAACAACAACAACAACAATGTCAAATAAACAACAACAATAACAACGTCAACAACAACAAAAACGTCAAATAAACAACAACGACGTCAACAATAACAACTACGTCAAATAAACAACAACAACTACATCAAATAAACAATAACAACAACAACAATAACGTCAACAACCACGTCAAATAAACAACAACAACAACGTCAAATAAACAACAGCAACAACGTCAAATAAACAACAACAACAACAACAACGTCAAATAAACAACAACAACGTCAACAACAACAACAACAATGTCAAATAAACAACAACAACAACAACAACACCGTCAACAACAACAACAATGTCAAATAAACAACAACAACAACGTCAAATAAACAACAACGTCAACAACAACAACAACAACGTCAAATAAACAACAACAACAACAACAGCAACACCGCCAAATAAACAACAACAACAACAATGTCAAATAAACAACAACAACAACAACGTCAAATAAACAACAACAACAAAAACAAGAACAACAACGTCAAATAAACAACAACAACAACGTCAAATAAACAACAACAATAACAACAACGTCAACAACAACAACGTCAACTAAACATCAACAACAACAACAACAACAACAACGTCAAATAAACAACAACCACAACAACAACAACAACGTCAACAACAACAACTACGTCAAATAAACGATAACAACAACGTCAAATAAACAACAACAACAACGTCAAATAAAAAACAACAACAACAACGTCAAATAAACAACAACGTCAACAACGTCAACAACAACAACAACAACAATGTCAAATAAACAACAACAATAACAACGTCAACAACAACAAAAACGTCAAATAAACAACAACAACGTCAACAACAACAACTACAACGTCAAATAAACAGCAACAACGTCAAATAAACAACAACAACAACAACAACGTCAAATAAACAACAACAACGTCAACAACAACAACAACAATGTCAAATAAACAACAACAACAACAACAACAACAACAACACCGTCAACAACAACAACAATGTCAAATAAACAACAACAACAACGTCAAATAAACAACAACGTCAACAACAACAACAACAACGTCAAATAAACAACAACAACAACAACAGCAACACCGCCAAATAAACAACAACAACAACAACAACGTCAAATAAACAACAACAACAAAAACAACAACAACAACGTCAAATAAACAACAACAACAACAACGTCAAATAAACAACAACAATAACAACAACGTCAACAATAACAACGTCAACTAAACAACAACAACAACAACAACAATAACGTCAAATAAACAACAACCACAACAACAACGTCAAATAAACAACAACAACAACAACGTCAAATAAACAACAAAAACAACAACAACAATGTCAACAACATTAACAACGTCAAATAAACAACAACAACACCAACGTCAAATATACAACAACAACAACAACGTCAAATAAACAACAAAAACAAAGATAACAACAACAACAACAATAATAACAACGTTAAAAATAACAACAACAATAACGTCAAATAAACAACAACAACAACAACGTCAAATAAACAACAACAACAACAACAATAACAAATACAACAACAACGCCAAATAACAACAACAACGTCAAATAAACAACAACAACAACAACGTCAAATAAACATCAACAACAACGTCAAATAAACAACAACAACAACAACGTCAAATAAACAACAACAACAACAACAATAACAACAACAACATAAACAACAAAAACCTCAAATAAACAACTACGTCAACAACAACAACTACGTCAAATACACAACAATAACAACGTCAAATAAACAACAACAACAACAATGTCAACAACAACAACGTCAAATAAACAACAACAACATCAAATAAACAACAACAACTAAAACAATGTCAAATAAACAACAACAACAACAACAACGTCGAATAAACAACAACACCTACAACGTCAACAACAACAACAACAATGTCAAATAAACAACAACAACAACGTCAACAACAACAACAATGTCAAATAAACAACACCAACAACGTCAAATAAACAACAACAACAACGTCAAATAAACAACAACAACAACGTCAAATAAACAACAACAACAACGTCAACACCAACAACAACAACGTCAAATAAACAACAACAACAACTATGTCAACAACAACAACAACGTCAAATAAACAACAACAACAACAACATCAACAACAACAACGTCAAATAAACAACAACAACAACGTCAAATAAACAACAACAACACCGTCAAATAAACAACAACAACAACAACAACGTCAAATAAACAACAACAACAACGTCAACACCAATAACAACAACGTCAAATAAACAACAACAATAACTATGTCAACAACAACAACAACGTCAAATAAACAACAACAACAACAACAACAACGTCTACAACAACAACAACGTCAAATAAACAAAAACACTAACAACGTCAAATAAACAACAACAACACCGTCAAATAAATAACAACAACAACAACGTCAAATAAACAACAACAACAACAACGTCAAATAAACAACAACAACAACAACGTCAAATAAATAACAACAACAACAACGTCAAATAAACAACAACAACAACAACAATAACAACAACAATGTGAAATAAACAACAGTAACAACAATGTCAACAACATTAACAACGTCAAATAAACAACAACAAGAACAATGTCAAATAAACAACAACAACACAAACGTCAAATAAACAACAGCAACAACAACGTCAAATAAACAACAACAATAACAACAACGTCAAATAAGCAACAACAACAAATACAACAACAACAACAACGTCAAATAACAAAAACAACGTCAAATAAACAACAATAACAACGTCAAATAAACAACAACAACAACAACATCAAATAAACAACAACAACAACAACAACGTCAAATAAACAACAACAACAACAATGTCAACAACAACGTCAAATAAACAACAACAACAATGTCAAATAAACAATAACAACTAAAACAACGTCAAATAAACAACACCAATAACAACAACGTCAAATAAACAACAAAATCAACAACGTCAACAACAATAACAACAACAACGTCAAATAAACAACAACAACAACAACAACAAATAAACAACAGCAACAATGTCAAATAAACAACAACAACAACAACAACAACAACGTCAAATAAACAACAACAACAACGTCAACAACAACAACAACAATGTCAAATAAACAACTACAACAACGTCAAATAAACAATAACAACAACAATGTCAAATAAACAACAACAACGTCAAATAAACAACAACAACAACGTCAAATAAACAACAACAACAACAATAACAACAACAACAACGTCAAATAAATAACAACAACAACAACGTCAAATATACAACGTCAACAACAACAACGTCAAATAAACAACAACACCAACAACGTCAACAACAACAACAACAACAATGTTAAATAAACAACAACAACAACAATAATGTCAAATAAACAACAACAACAACAACGTCAAATAAACAACAACAACAACAACGTCAAATAAACAACAACAACGTCAAATAAACAACAAAAACAACAACAACATCAAATAAACAACAACAAGAACTATGTCAACAACAACAACAACGTCAAATAAACAACAACAACAACAACAACGTCAACAACAACAACAACGTCAAATAAACAACAACAACAACAACGTCAAATAAACAACAACAACACCGTCAAATAAACAACAACAACAACAACAACGTCAAATAAACATCAACGTCAAATAAACAACAACAACAACAACGTCAAATAAATAACAACAACAATAACAACAACAATAACAACAACGTGAAATAAACAACAACAACTATGTCAACAACAACAACAACATCAAATAAACAACAACAACAACAACGTCAACAACAACAACGCCAAATAAACAACAACAACAACAACAACGTCAAATAAACAACAACAACAACACCGTCAAATAAACAACAACAACAACAACCTCAAATAAACAACAACAACAACAACGACAAATAAACAACAACAACAACATCAACAACAACAAAAACGTCAAATAAACAACAACAACAACGTAAACAACAACAACTACGTCAAATAAACAATAACAACAACGTTAAATAAACAACAACAAGAACAATGTCAATAACAACAACGTCAAATAAACAACAACAACAACGTCAAATAAAAAACAACAACAACAACGTCAAATAAACAACAACACAAACAACGTCAACAACAACAACAACAATGTCAAATAAACAACAATAACAACGTCAACAACAACAAAAACGTCAAATAAACAACAACAACGTCAACAACAACAACTACGTCAAATAAACAACAACAACTACATCAAATAAACAATAAAAACAACAACAACAACGTCAACAACAACGTCAAATAAACAACAACAACAACGTCAAATAAACAACAGCAACAACGTCAAATAAACAACAACAACAACAACGTCAAATAAACAACAACAACGTCAACAACAACAAAAACAATGTCAAATAAACAACAACAACAACAACACCGTCAACAACAACAACAATGTCAAATAAACAACAACAACAACGTCAAATAAACAACAACGTCAACAACAACAACAACAACGTCAAATAAACAACAACAACAACAACAGCAACACCGCCAAATAAATAACAACAACAACAACGTTAAATAAACAACAACAACAACAACAACGTCAAATAAACAACAACAACAAAAACAAGAACAACAACGTCAAATAAACAACAACAACAACGTCAAATAAACAACAACAATAACAACAACGTCAACAACAACAACGTCAACTAAACAACAACAACAACAACAACAACAACGTCAAATAAACAACAACCACAACAACAACGTCAAATAAACAACAACAACAACGTCAAATAAACAACAAAAACAACAACAACAATGTCAACAACATTAACAACGTCAAAGAAACAACAACAACACCAACGTCAAATATACAACAACAACAACAACGTCAAATAAACAACAAAAACAAAGACAACAACAACAACAACAATAACAACGTTAAAAATAACAACAACAATAACGTTAAAT